>JAQIXA010000722.1:0-35607 GCA_034699045.1 Nanhermannia cf. coronata Gr-Ori-00579
AATGAATTTGATTGCAATACTAATACTAATACTAATACTAATACTAATACTCGTACAAGTATCTTACCTAAATCATATATCCAGTAAATTCAATATACCTATTTTCATAATGTGCAAATATACTAGTTACTATTAATACTAATATAATACTACGATGTAATCACTTTTATACTATCCAGCAGTACGATAATAATTTAACATCACATCCATATGTAATATCGTAATATGCTCAGTATAGTATAGAGGATAGCACAGCACGTGTAGTTAGCTATATATTATGCAAATACGAGTACAATCATACAGGAACATAAAAATCTAGGTATCTAATGATTTATTTTACCTTTTTTTTTTTTGATTTACGTCAAAATTCTAATAGGTACTATTATTTAACCTTTTTTGAAAATTTAGTAAAATTATCAATGAAATTTTGAAGTGCAGTTTCAAACTAATTTCAATATTCAATTAAAAATATCAATTCTAAATTGCCTTTAATTGAAATATTGGTACATACGAGTACTATTTTAACACCTATTAATTAATAGAACTACGAGAACCTATAGCTAATAGGATAAAATCTTTAAAAATTCGACAAATTTTTTTAGGTTTTGTTTCATGGATTCATGAATAAAAATTAGTTTGAAAATTTAAATATTCTGAATCAGAATTTTAGAATTTCATATTCAGTACGATCTACTCTGTCATCTGACTTTTTCATACTTCATGCTATGGTCTTGATTTCTGTATAAAGCTGTATAAGGCAGGGTACTCTCCGATAATGATTCTTGAGTAAATATTGGTAATAAGTAATAAGGTAATAAGTAAGTAATACATTCACATTGAGTCATAAATAAATTTTTTTTCTTAAATCCAACCTACCTTACCTATTTGTATGTCAAAAGAATTTTAAGCATTTTTTATGAGTAGGTAAATTTCATAATCATAATTACTATACAAGTTCAAGATCATTTTTACGATATAGTGGACTCTTCGTAGTTTAAACTTACTCATACTCATACTATAGTGCAAAAACTACTTAACATTTATGTTTAGATCTTACAAATCTTAAAACACTAGACATATGTTTAAAAAATTTAACTCTAAAAGGCTTTAAGATTGTAACTAAAAGTTAAGCAAGTATTGCAAAATTGTACCCAGATTTGGTTTTTTTGCTCATCTGCTCATTTTTTATCTTTTTCAGAACAACTTTTTTTTACAGCAAAGTGCAAAGTATCTGTATATATGTAAGTATCTATCTTATTTGTTACGGTTCGTGCCAGTTAAAATTGTATATTTTTGTACAACCTAAGTAGGTATAATGCACTTTTTATGAGAATTTAAGTATGAATAAATACAAACTTATTATTATTATTATTTAGAATCTAAATAATTCGGTCTAGTGGACTTTATGAAACCATAATAGACCATTGGGCTTGTCTGCTGCTGCTCATCTTATGAGCAAAGCAAGCAGAGATCTGGGCTAATTTGGATTAATGAATGCTAAATTAATTTTATGCTTTTTATACTATCATAATAAATTGTATTAATTAGTGTGTATATGTGTATACAAATAAAATATTTAGAACAGAAACAACTACTAAAATATGGCTTTTTTTATATCAGAATAAAACTGCATTTTATACATTTTATACGTGTTTTATACCGGTAATTCCTTTTATTGATATTCCGTTTATTTTTGTATAAAAAAGCAGAAAAAAACTGTTTAGATAATTTTAAATTTTGGATACAAATTCTAAATCCTTTTCTATGAAGTTTTTGAAAAATATTTGAATAATGAATTTGCTGTTATATAAAAGGAGTTTTAAAATAAAAAGTTATTCAATTTTGATAGGTGCCTATAGATGCCTAGATACGAGTAATTGAGTTTATAAACTCTATTTTTATAACATTTTTCTCGAGTAATTTAGGAGATTCGCTTAATCAATTATACATTTCTCCCAATTCTCATCACCCAAATCTAATTTTCTAAATTTGAAATCCAAATACAGAATAGTTAGAAATCATTGAAGCTTCACAAGAGCTTCATAAAAGTCATAAAGAACACCCATGGGGTAATTGAAAATCGGCGAACAAAGTTATTATTACTGATATATTGTCAAAATAGTACAATGTGTATAGAAAAATAGAGCTTTTTAAGAGTAAGTCCTAGTAAGTACGTATTGTATTTACAATTTCTTCGAAGCGATAAAAACACACCCAAGCCTTTACTATTATTTCATTCAGAATTTTAAAAGTTCTATTATTTACTCAAAAATTTCATTTCAAATTTTCAAGTTTAAGGCCATTGAAACTCACATCCTTCTCACTACATTTATAACTCTATCATCAATTATCACTCATAATATAAAATGACAAGCAAACGGATACCATACCGAGAAAAATTATCATAAAAGTTCAATTATAGATACCCTACCTATTACAGTAGTATACTAACCTGTAGTTTTTACAGTATTTCCTATTGGTATTGGGATACAATTCGATAATAAGTAGAAAATTCAATCCAAAATGTCAATAAACTTCAAATATTATTGAATCGAATCAGATCTGAATTCTATTCTTCAAGATCTTTATTTGTTTTACTAGTAGCATTACCGGCTATAAAAATTAATACCTACAGATACTAATCTAATATATAATAGTAGGTACTATGAATTTTACGAAGAAATAGATCTAAAAAAAGTGCATTACTTACAAAACACAAATGAGAAAAATTTCGATATCTGCCAAACTAATTCTTAAGATTAGTTAAGTCAGAGTACATAGTAAGATTCTAAATAACTGGCCAAAAATATATTTATCTGTATTAGTATGTTTAATTTTGCTTATAGAAATATTTTTCGCAGTATTGGGTACCCTACTCTAAACTAACCTAAAATTCAAAGCTTCTATCTTTAACAAGAGAAAAATCAAAATTTGAAATCAAAGTGATATACCTGATAGGTAAAGCTTACAGGAGAAATTATTCTTTAAAAATTCAATAAATACCAAAAAAATATTAGGCAGAATTTAATGAAAAAATATTACTACTATTTGTTTTGCCATTTGATTTTTCCGGTCCGTTATTTTCGATAAAATTTAATTTTAGGTAGGTATAGAATAGATCGAATAATGGCAGAGATAAAATTTTAAAAAACTAAAAATTAATAAGACTTCCTACTAGAAGTTCTAGACGAACTTTAGCTTCTTTTTTTATTGAATCGATTGTTCCTTTACTTGTTCAAGTTCTACAGGATAATTATAATTTTTATTTACAAGTACATAGGTATTTATTTCCTTTAAAGCTTTAAGGTGCATTGTTCAGTAGTGCTTTTTTGATTTCGACTTGTGAGAATGAGAATAAGACTGAGAAATGAGCTGGATTACGACGATGATTATGATTGAATCAAGAGATAATCGAATAGTTTTCACGATCATCCTAGTCCTAGTCTGCAGCTGCTTACATATTCAAATTATTATAGTACCTTCAGATACTTTTAATAATCTCAGTCTCTCAGTCTTTGCTTTAAGAATATACCCATATCACAACACAATGTACTGATACCTTCTACTGTAAGTAATAGAGGTATTAATGAATTTTTGGACTATCTCTATCTCTAGTACCTACCTATGTATCATAGTAGTATAGTATTATTATATCCACATGTACTTAAGTTAAAGTTAAAAAAGCTCGAGGAATTGTAGGTTACGTCCTCGAAAGCAAATCCATTAGTATGCAAAGACTGACTTGTACTGACACACTTATTTCTTTTTCTCAAACTAAAAAATAAAAACTCAACAGAGAGACCTATTGCATTACTCTCATCATCATCATCTTTGACTATTTTTTTTTTGCTTTTATTTCACTTGTAATATACCCAGTGAGCATAATATTTCTTAAAAAAAGCTCAATTTTGAAATAAAAGTTATATAAAAAAGTGGCGTGTTTAGTTAATCACAATTATCATTTAGAGAATTTGAATTTTCTAGTGTATTAGTATTTTTTAAAATTTAGTTTTTGATTCTATCTGCTAAACTATTAAATGTAAGAATTTAGAAGCAATTAATTTATGCCTGCCTATTCGAAAAGCGGAATTATTTACCCAACATTTCAAAATCACAAAATATATTTTAAAGGGACAGACTTGATAGACAGATCTAATAGGCCCTTTTGACTGTGTTTTATGCGAGCTAAGATATTTATAGGTATTCGATGATTCTCACAATTTCTGAAACTAAAACTTTAAAACTACCTAGTAGACTGAAGACCTTTTTATTAATCTATCTGTAACAAGTCTTAAGTAGGTACTGAGTACTGGTATTACATTTAGATTTTTTTCCTACTTTAACGCTTCGATGATAAAACTAGCATTTGATGAAAAAAAATTATATAAAAATATGTCACACGATCTAAGTAAAATAGTATCTAGGTATAAAGACTTTTGTCTCAAGTCTTGAATCTTGACTGATTCTTAACTCTTAAGTAATCTCAGTAAAGTAATGTTATTCTCAAGAGACAGATGTTCTATTGTAGAATATTAATGGCATAAATTATTTTTAATACCCAAATTAAATTCTCTCAAAAAAAACACAACTTTTCAATTTTAATTTCATTTCCTAATCTGTATCCTACTATCCTTAACAGTGGGGTACTTAGTATTTACTCTATGGTACTTGTTGGTCAAAGTCAGGGCCAAGGTTTAGAATTTTTTTGAAAAGTTACAAGACCTTAAACCTGACCAGAAATTACCAGAAAAGGGAAATGCTTATCTGTGTTTTTATGTTATTGTCATTTCCAAAAAAATTCAAACCAAATTTTTTTTCCTTTCTTTGACTTTGTTCTAGAATAATGTACGCAGATACTTACTTTTCAATTGTATTTCAATTTCAAAAATCTTGGCAGGTAGTTACTATACAATATATGCAATATACGTGTAGAGTGTGCTATATACAACCTAATTAAGAATATTTCAATAGGCGACCCACTCAGAAATGTTTTCAATTTTTTCATTCTTTCACTAGGCACTACTATTCTGTAGTAGTAAAATGAGGTAAGTGAGGTAACTAAATTAAAATCGAATTTGATTTGAATCGAATGAAGTCCATCAACTTCAACACTAATTTGCATATCCATGTCTAACAATACCTTTATAACTTATAACAAAGTCATAAACCAAGTATGCTTATACTTGTAGGTACTTGTACGAGTATGAATTGAATTCTAGATTTTAGAATCTTGATCGAAATCAATGTCAATATGCATTGCCAAATTATATGCTGATATAATAAAATTAAAATCAAAATCGAATTGAAAAAGTTGAAATCTTGACCAAGAATGTAGGTTTTGAGGGATGTTGAAAATGAAAAGCTATAATCTACTGCAGGTACATATACATACCTAATTGAAAACATGAGAAATACTTTTTAATGAAATACTTTTAAAATGAAAGATGAAAGTCACAAAGCAAATTAAGTACTTATAGGTAAACCTATACTTAAACTAGCCTCATTAAGTTTATGACAAATTTCGGTAATTTTTGTGTGCATTTTAAGTATATTTTTGAGTGAGTAAAAGACTTACTTTGCCGGAACGCTGCTGAATTTTGTAGTAGAAGAACCGCTAGGATAAGAGTAGCCGTCGTCGTCAAACGGAATAAAGTCGGATGCATGACTCGCCCTGTTAAACAGACAATAATATGAAATTTTAAACTCAAATTCATTCATTCCTGTCCCAAAAGCAAATTATTTAAAAGGTATTTCAGGATTTTACGAACACTTTACTACTATACATAGTACCCTACTATACTTGGACATTATAACTATGCTTTATATACTTATGTACTATTAGTACCTACTTAAATGGAACACAAATATTTCTCATACAAATTAAGAGGCAAGATTTGGGTTATCCCTAAATTTATTTACTTAGCATAGATTCCCTTTAGTGTCCAATAGATTAACACAATTAGACAGAAATAAGTTGACAAATACAAATACTAATATTTATGCAGCTTTTTATACTAGGTATCTGTATATACATATACTTACGATTAATGTATCTACACTAATGGATGTAATCTATAAGTATAGTGGGTAAGTAGTAGGTACTCGTACCTAATTATAAGTAAATAAGTATAAGTAGATAGATAATTTTCTTACCTGGTAATACATGCGAGGCATATGCAATATATGCCACCGGTTTAAGGTTTTTGTTGATGTTTTACTTATAAAATAAGCACTCTTTTGCATCCATTAATTATACTGTGTAGTTGAGTGACACTTTTATGATGTTATTAGTAGTACTTGCTTAGGTTCAGATAGATACTCGTATACTTATGATGACACCGGGTTTAGAAAAGGTATAGACTTGTGTGTTTTTGGAATGATTTAATTTCGAGCTTCATTTTCTCATTCTCGATTTGATTTCCAATACTTGGATAATTTCATTATGATGTAGGTGATCACTTGACCTGAAGGTGGGTAAGGGTACTGAAGTGAGAAATAGTAGGCAGAATTGAAATTACTACTTTTTTGGTGACCAGTTCCCATCCCCATAAAATTCAGAATTCTGCAGAAACTCCAGGAAATCCTTGAAAAAAATTTCTTCAAAAAAGAAAAAAGAAAACCACCCAGAACTTTGTATTCTAAATTCTAAAAGATCTTTTTTGACCTTTCTCTGAAATACTGCTGAAATATACTTTTTTTTCTTAAAGTAAACTGTACTTACGTAAGTACTTTTCTAGAGATTGAAAGGTTGATTGTTTCTATCTTGTGGTAAATGGTAAATGGTAAACAATAAACTGTAGATACTATACAGTATAAGAGTAATAGAAATTCAGGAAAAAAAAACTGTCGAAATCGAATTGAATTGTAAATATTTTGAATCTATTCAAAGTTCGGTTAGTTATAAATTATAAAGGTAAAATTGCAATTCAGATTTACTATGTACGGAAGTAGTTGTACTTGTACAAAGGGGAAATGCACAGAAACAACAAAGTTCTCAACCAAAGTTTGTAGAAAAAAGTTGATCAGAGATTTAAACACTTTAAAAGCCTATGTATGTTGTGTTAAAGGTATTGTCTTTTGTCTTGAACCACTTGTAAAACTTCTTGTAAAATAAGAGGAATGACCTAAACTTGCAAACGCGAGGTTTCCCCTACCAAGACCAAGATGTAATGATGAGATGAGACTCAGATGCTCCTGAAGTATAGTGGCTGAGGTGGAAAAATAAGCAAAAATTTTTCAAGTACATATACATACATAAGTACATACCAAGGAATACTATAACTATACGAGTATAACTGACTGTATTGGAATAAAGTCCCTTTTACCTGAAACTCTCATTGCATAGCAATTTAGGCCTAATAGTTAATACCCATTTAATACTTGACTCACTACCTTTGCATCAGAAGTATGTATCAGAATCAGTGGTACTTTAACAGTGTATATAATATCTCGTTATACGGATACCACTATCCATATGTCTGACTTTGACTTTATAAAGGTACTCTTCTTGAAAAAGTAGTTACTGTACAATTACAATACATTTTATTAAAATTTATCCTGCCCCACTATACTGGTACTGGTATCTACGAAATAGTAGACTACCATATACTTATATCTATATCAGTATACTAGTAAGTATAAGGTACCCTACAGATACTAATATCATGGTAGGAAAAAGAGTTGTTTTTGCTTTTGATCTTGATCTTGATTTCTATCTACCTATAGGTATCTGATATATTAATTGTTGGATCATAAAAACAATGAAATGAACACGATCGATTTTTTGTTTGTGTTCGATTTATCAGTAAGTTACCTAGTTTAGTGGACCAATGTAGAAGCAGTAGTTGGCAGTAGGCAGTAGGCAACTAACACTTGCATTTTGACTTCAAATTAAGATCTCTAAAATAGTAGTACTCTATATATACTGTAGTAGTACCTGCAGAAGTAATTTTACATATGGGTATACATTCAAAGATCTTACAAAATCGCATTTTTTATTTGCCTAAAGAATTGATTTTACACGAGTTTTACAAAAAAAAATCCGTTATGTATGAGGTAAATCAGACTTATTAAGATTAGAACTTATCTAGGTATATTAGCTATAGATACACTTCGCAAATTCGAATGGACAAAATAAGCATTAAGGGAATCAGATAGATCTTATTGTATGGTAGTACCATAATAGTACTAGGGTCCTTTCATTCGTTTATAAAATTTCATTTTCTTTAAAATTTCTGTTTTTTGCTAATTTTTTTGCCTAAAAACTTACCTCAAGGTAAGTACGAAAAACAAGCACAAGCACAAGCACAATAATAATAATAAAATATAATAAAATAATGCTTGAAATAATGCTTGTTTATAACGATTAGATAACATTAGTTTATATCTTAACTTCAAACTCATTTACCACTAGTTACTTACTTTACTATCATTAGTACACAAAGTATATCAAGTTCATGCACAGTACATGTAGTCACAGAATAGTATCGGTAGAATCTTACATAATTGCTTTTTAAACTAATTCTAAGATTAAAATGCAAAATAAATATTTGTCTGCATATTTTAAGCAAACTTCAGTTAGGTTTTTCCAACTCAAACTCAAATAATAATTCTGTTTTAATTTTAAATTTTAATACTTACATAATATGGTACTTACTTAATGGCTAAAAATGTGCTGAAAATTTACTGGTTTAGAAAAAAGTTTAAACCTTCAGCTCAGTAGAAGATTTTCCAGCCATTAAGTATACGAGTATTTTTCGATTTCTTATACCAAAAATATAATGCTTACTGATTACTGGCTAGGATATTGTATCATCCTTTACCCCAAAATATGCCATAAAATAACTACATTTCGATAAATATTTTTTTTAAATCTTAAAAAGTTGATTTTTTAATGACTGTCCAGTTTCAGTATATTAAAATTGTATTTCTAGTATAGTATAAAGATCATAGTCATAATCGTAATCGATTACATTTTTGAAACTTATCTATCAAACGATAAGTGCATGATTTTATGAATGATACTCTTAATTTTTTGATTGTGTACATTGAAAAATTATTACGTACATAGTACATACCTATCCTTTACTGTATACCTAATTGCTAAAACACAGTCTTTTTCCAAATACCTACTCGAACTACTATAAAAAATTTGGGTGCTTTATCTCGAGTTAGTTTTGATTTCTTATCTTAAAATTAGAATGGATCTCTCTCTCCTGTCTCAAGATTTAAATTTTCAACCTATTTTCATAAGTACCTATTGTATAATATAATTAGTACATAATTAGTAAAAAAAAAATGTCTATTCCATTCCAAAGCCCAAACCAAAACTCAAAATCAAAAGTAGATGTACCTGTAGCCTTTACCTACTATACTACCTATAATTTATTTCAAATATCAAATCTAAAAAAACTTAAATTACTACATTATCTATAATCTATCATCAAAAATCTTTAGCGTTCCAAAAATATGAAAATATGAAAAGTATTTTGAATTTTGAGTCAAATTGATTGCCCAAAAGCATTAAAAGCATTAAAATCTGCACGATTTTAGGCAGTTTAGGTTTACAAATTATGTACAATAATTCCTACCTATATAATATTTATGTATGAATTGTCCTGATACTGAATTAAAGTTCTTTGTAATTAATAGTTTAGATGGCTACTTTTTTGTGAAAGTCTTCAAGTCATCAAGCGCCTACTTGAATCCTTAAAATAATGATCTTTTAGACAAATCCAGTACACAAGTACTTACCATTAAGGTATAATGAGAAATTTTGTTGTTTGTATTATAATTGCATTTTAATTAAATACAATTTCTTTATTTATTCATTTTTATTTTTTCTTTTATGTTTTTTTGTTTAATTCGTCACCAACTTAAACCGAGTCCTTTCTATGCAACCCACACCGCAAAATATTTTGGTAATCATACCTTTGAAACTCGAATAATTCAAAATCTCAAAATTACAATACTACCGATCTAAATGGGATTATTTCAGTTTCAAGTCAAGGTTAACAAAATATTTCCCAGTTTGCTTTACATAAAAAGAACCCGGTATATTGTTTATCTTTATCTCCCTACTAAAAACTTTTTTCACATTTTTTTTTTTTTTGTTTGTAATTAAATAATTTATTTTTTAATTAGTTACTTTTTACTCGTCTAAAAACTCACGTCTCACTCGCTCTAATCCATACTTTACTTTCAAACTACCCATTATTTTATATCAATTATACTTACACACTAACAACTACTACTAACACTCATACACACACAGTTTGAATTATGTATATTTTTAATCTTAAGATATTATTTTAAGATAATTTTTATAAACTATAATATTAGTTTATAATTATAATTGTATTTTGACTTAAAAATGGAAATTGGACGGGCAACAAACGACGAACAATTTATCAAGTTTTTTTTTCGCATTTAAAATCTAATGAGTAAGTTATAAGTATAATTATTATCAGAGATATAGTTTTTGATAAAAAAATTTTCCAAGTAAAATAATAAATAAGTTACATATTATTAAATTGTTGTAGAAGTAATTGTAGTAGTACATATATAAGCGAAAATTAATACACATATATATATATAAATAGTATATTACTTGTATGTATATAGAGAGATAATAATAATAAGGAAAAAAAATTATTCAATTTTAAAAATGTTTGTTTTGTGTACTATAAATTCTTAAGATACTGAATTCTGTATTTTTTTAACTACATTCTAGAATTAGAGTTAGAAAAGCCTAAAGCTTAAATAGTCTTAAAAGTCTCAATTTTCTTAACTAATTACATGCTATAATACATTCTTCCGAAGAAACCCCTGACCCACACTCCCCATTTTCAATGATAGGAATTATTACAGAAGATTTCTCATTTTCTTTATCATCAACTGAAGTCCTTCGTTCGTTATTATTATTAAAGTTACTTGACACTTCACTGTTTTTGTCTTTGTTATCGTTTAGAACTACTATGACATTTCCAGATGAAACTGCTGGTGTAGGAGATGATGTTGATGGTGATGATGAGGATTCATTCTGTTGATCCATTACTATCACTTCGTCATGAGATGAAGATGAGGGTGTTAATGGCGGTGGTTGTTGTTGTTCAACTGTTAGCTCTACTGATGTTGTTGAAGGTTCTTCATTTATTACTATTTCTTCATGTTTTTGCTCACCATTAACATCATCATATTTTACTTCTTCATTATCAGGTGGAGAAGTATCCATTTCTTCAACTTCAGTCAATTGTTGTTGTTGTTCTTGTTGTTGATCCTCATGATCTTCCACTACTTCCATTATTTCTTCAACCTCAGACTCTTCCTCAATTTCCTCGGATGGTGGTTCTAATATTTCATATGCAACTGGAGAATTTAAAACATCATCCCCCATTTCCATGATTGTAAACCAATCATCACCAAATGTACTAGTTATTGTAGAATCGATAAAATATTGAGCATTTCCTAAGTCGGAACTCTGTTCATCTAAAAGTTGAGTAGGTTCGCTCTCATTTAATGATTCATGACCGGGTCGTGGAAGAGGATCATTTAATAAGGTTGCAACATCAAAAACTAAAGGTCGTTCACCCTTTGTTATAACAGCACTAATAAAATTACCAAATTCAGCATGAATAGGTGATATCGATGCTAAACGTCTTTGAATGAGATAATTGCTTAATTCGACTTCTTCCTCCTCTTCTTGTTGTAATCTATTTACTACTAGTTGTTCAGGAGTTTTCGGTCTAAAATGAATTAAGCTAAAAAGGAAAAAAAAAGATTTTATTATTTTGACCTTTGGTAATTAATTCATTATAATATTATTGTCTTACTCGTAAGTTGAGGTGGTCGAATATTCATCTTCAAAATCTTCTTCAGGTGGAAGACTACTAGTAGGATCTAATAAGCTATCACTAATCACATCTGAAGTAGTAGAAGGAATATTTGTTGTTGTTTGTGTTGATGAATTAAATGATATAGAGTTAGTAGGGAAAGGGAAAGACGATGTAGTGGCGTTTGCGAAGGATGTCGAAGGTTGTGGTTGATTTGTTGTCAGTCTACTATCAAGTGAAGATAATTCTTCAAAGTTATTATTATTTATAATTTTAGTTGTATCTAATTCTTCTATTGTTGATGAAGTTCCCGGTAAAATTCCTTTCTCCATTGATTTCCAATATTCATCGCCAACAGGATGTCTCATTCGATCAAGAAGAACACTAAAAAATTTTAAGCCATTATTAGTAAAGTAATACCAAGTTTATAACTTTTTTAAAATTACTTACCGACCACCTCGACCAACTCTTCTTCTACAATAGCCGGCATATCGATATGAACTCTCTCCATTTTTTACAGGAACCGAAACAGATGTTGGGCAAAATCGAAATTTCTTATTACCCTTACCACCTTCCTCTTTTGAGCACCAGGACCAATTTCCTTCAATGGGCTAAATGAAAAAAAAGTGTTTTAAAATTCAAGTTCACCAAAAAACTTTTTATGTAGTATAAACATACAGCATGGTAATCGCAATTTCTTTTTCTACGAAATTGAAATTCTCCCTCATCCTCCTCCTCTTCATCTGAGACTGAAGCAGCAGCTCCGATATCCTCTTCTGAAGATGCATATTCTTCATACCCTAGTGCAGAATGAGTTGTTGAAGAAGGGGTATGAATTTTATTAGAACTCTTATGCCTTTTCTTTTTATAATGTCGTTTTTCTTTACGGGATAATGATGCTACTAAATTAGGATCTTTCATCCAATTTAACTGATTAGGTTGGAAAAGTTGAGTGAATGCGGGACGCACCGGGCGTGATGACAATGCTTCATTTACTATTTGTCCGCTGAAATCTCCAGCTTGATATCTAATAAAACAAAAAGATAAAGAATTAATATTAGGTAATGCAATTATGTACAAAAAACATCAAAGAAATCATAATTCTAATTATTTACCTTTTTTCAAAGACTTCAATAGTTAAATGAAGTAATTCCCGTTTTGATTTCTCTCTCCTTTTCACCATTTCTAATAGTGTTACTGCTCTTGTTAAATCACGTTTAAGTTTGAGCATTTTTTCATATGAACTTTCATCATTTTTCCTATTCTTTCTGGTTTGCATTTTTTCTGTTCTTCTTCTGAATGCAATATATGGAAAATGATTTGAAACACCAGCCCGAGCTTCTGTTTTAACTTGAGGGATAAGTGGATGTTTTCTATGTTGCTATTTATTTTAAAATAAAAAATTATTAGACAATCAATAAGTTGGATGGAATAAGTAAATATTTCACTTACATTAGTTAGCCTTTTATTGAGCCAATAATCATACACTGTAATTTTAAAAAATAGATTAAAACCGTGTCACATTCATAAAATAGTCGAAGAATCTTAACATAGGCGTCAATATTAAATTAAAATATTAAATTAATTTTAACATTTAACACTGACCAGCAATAATGAGATCATCGTCCTCTTTTATCAGAGCTTTGGCTTCTGACAGAGTTACTACGGTTTGACCACTGCCCTTCTCCAGCCGGTCCATCATCTCCTCGAACTATAAATTATCCGATATATCTCGATAATTTATATTGGTCATGAATAATTACATAATATATAAAGAAAATAAAACCCCTGGTTCCCTTTATAAACCACCATTAGTCATGTTTTTTTAACAGTAGTCATGTAAGTAGGTAGAATCTACCTATATTCTATTTATTTACAATTGCAAAAATTATGTAGGTATAAAAAGAAAAGAAAAAGATTTCATCTACAGTTTGGACATTGTAACTTAACAGATAGATACAGAATAGTCAGAATTTCATCAAAGATCATCTATGGTGAATTACTTTATCAGGTGTTAGTTCCAATTTAGAAGCTTGTGAATTAACCCAAACTTCATCTTCAGAATCCATATCGTAGTCTGGAATGTCCGTCTCCATGCTGAAAGCTAAACAAAAAATTAAAATAATTAGTCATCGTCATCACATTACATAATCATCATTATCATCACACACAAATCACACTTGACAGATGCATAAAATAAATAAAATAATAATGAATAGAAAGATAAGAACAATAAAAATAAAATTATAGATAAAAATAAAAATTCTCCATCGATCTAGTTTACTTTACATTCTACATTTTTATTTTAAATTAAAAACAAGTACTTTCTTCCTGTTTATCTCTGACATAATGTGATTTTGATTACTCATTTTACATTACCTAATTCATAATAATAGATAAATAATTAAAATGTGTAATTACGTTGCATATAAATGAGCTGGCGAGGTAGTTTATAATTTTCGGGGTACAATTTACTATAATATTCTGTTTCGAGATCCGGTATTTCATAAACATCAGGTGTTGGGATGACTTCGCCAGTATTTTGAATAGCTTTTTGCAAATGATGTTCCTGCAATTACAAAAAAAATACCATCAATTACCATGCATTACAATTAAATTAACCATGATCTATTCATTTAATTTGTACAGCTCTGATAAACCCGATCATGGGTTAACAATTAACAAGCAAAATATGTACATGTAAAAGTGAGGTCAAAATCATGTTTTCCAGAGCTGAATTACCTAAATGAATAGACTATAATTTCGCTCAACTCGACAAACATGTAAAATTGAGAGCAGAGCAAAGCTAGGTTTCTCAGAGCTAAATTAAAGGAAGTGAAATCATACATATTCATCATCAAGTTAAAAGTTAAATGTCAAGTCAATTAGATTTTGACATTGACCATCATAAATATTTTGAAAATGAGGCGGGAAGGTGGTTGGACCAATGACAAGGTTCGACCCCACCATAAATAGTAATCCCCACCCCATAGAAAAAGAGTCAAAATGGATGCCCAAAACATGCTTTTCCAAATGGGTCAAAATAGGTGAGAAAAGAGCTGGATACTTACGGCTTCCTCCTCTTTCTCCATCCCGGTGGGCATTTGTGGGACAGTTCGGTTGATGAGGGAGCAGTCAGCATGTTCAGTCTGGATTTCTTCGTCAAAGTAGATGGGCAAATGCTTGTCAACGGGGAGTGCCCGTGGTCTGAAATTTGACTTACTCATGATGCACAACTACCCACTGTACTCTGTATAACTACAGACTACAAAACTCTACCAGCTAAATAAACTTTAAAGGGACCTTGAGCCGCCCTTAGCGGCACCAGGGCCGCTCAATTCACGGCTACAACCACTTTTTAGCCCGTTCCCATTATGCAAGGGTCACTAAATGTCAATTTTTATTTAACTTAATTGCGATTTTTATACACTTTTTCTTGATTCACGTAGAATCTACTACGTAATTTCAATGGTGCTGAATTCATCTCGACCATAGCCAAATCACCACAAATTTTTTACAAACATACAGAGTAGGCATAAAGTCACTACACAGTACTCGGTCCTATATTAAATATACCATAAATCATACAAGTCACTCTAAAATCATCATCCTATACAGAATTTGACCCTTTATAAGCTAAGGTCATGTGTATATTTTATAATATACCCTACCCCTTGTGAAGGGGATAGCACTGGCACTTGAACTCTCTTGTTTCTTCACCTTTTTCGAGCTTGACTCCTGGCCGTAGAGAGGGAGCCATGCAGCTGTTGTGTTTTTTAGACCATATGGGGTAAATCGAGAGAGCTGGGGTAAATAGGCTTTTGCCTTGATCGAAAACTAGTACACAACTGACTACTACCCTGTATATATATATTATACTGAAATTCCTTATGGGAATTAACATGGGATTTTTCACTTTCGAGGCTTTGTATTGTGTGGAAAAATACAGCACATTTTATAAGATTCGTATACGTATACTTGAGCTGCTGGGGTAATACAAGGAATCCTTCTCTGCGGCGATTCACCTCGACTTTTTTATGCAAAAAGCCTCTGTATAGAGAGCTTTATTTTATTAGCCAAGCTTTTGATGATGATTCTTTTCGTCTCGTTCTCGTCTCGTGATCCAAAAAAATGTAATTGTAATGTCTGTGGTTATCCTGGAATAAAATCTTCAGCAGGCGAGGCTTTTACTCCTGAAGGTCGATTCGATTGAATAAGATTTTTTTAGCATTTCTTTACTATGTAGATAGCTATTAGTAGTCTGATAGAGTAGTAGGTATATAGAAGGTGTAATTAAACGTAAGGTGATTTCTTTGTTCACTTTTTGCAAAGTACCTTACATCCAGGCTTATTTCTCCAGGTAAAAGTTATCACTGGTACTGGTATCACTATAAACAAAGTAATTATTTCTAATTATTGCTTTTATTAATGCCTTATATTTTTATAAACTACTTATTTTATGTATGTACAGATTATAATATGAGTAATGCTCGATATTAACTGTACAGCTAGTTGATAAAGATAACCGAAATTGTATTGTATTGTATTTATTATAAGTGATACTATGTACCCTACTCTATTAATTTTTAGTGTTACTTAACATAAAATAGATAATTTATTTTACTAGGTTTTGGGTTCATATCCTTAAATAACTTGAATAACTTGAATAGACTTTGGTCTTTGGATTCTGGATCAAATCATATAGCAGTTACTGATAGTTAGCATTAGCAGTATGATATGATTTTTTATTACAGTTTTCAGTTGTTAAAAAAGTTTTAAAAGTTCATTGAATTTAAATTTTATTCTTAATTATTAGAAATATTTATCTATGTAAATAGTACTATGTATACATAGTTCAGACATATCTGTGTACTATATTGATGCCGATACCTTTTACCTAAAGTAATACATAATACTGCATGAGAGCATTTTTTTACTACTATTTGTGCAAACAAATTCTAACTCGAATAACTATGAGTAGTTTAGCACCTATTGTATTCAAATTCAAAATCATTTGAGTTTGAGAATTTATTCAAAATTCAGATGAGATAAAAATATTTTTTTTCTTTGCCAATTTGCAATTGCCAACAACTTAAGCTTGCAAAATGCCCCTTTAGCACTGCGGTAAAAAATCCTTACCATTACCAGTACTAGTACAGTATACTAGTAAGTATAGGTGTACTCTACGCATATACATCCATAAGGTTTGAAAATGTGAGATTAAAGACCTTTTTGATCTAAACTAAAATACTTACATGGCATGGGTAAAGTTCTAGAAATATATATAGGGAACTCTAGAATCTAGGGTTTATTTTATACCTACTATTCTATACTAGTTTATGCATACGTGTATTTTTATGTATTTTACTCGAGGTCTAAAAGGTATTCTTAGAATTTATAAAATCATAAAAGTAGTGGAATTGTATACCGCCAAAATGTTTATAGAAAAAGGTATACTACTTATGGCATGGCCTGGTTGAAATAAAGGTCATTTTTTATGTCTTAGGTTAACCTTTTGTGTGAATAGTCATCTGTATTTTAAGTAAGTACTAGAGATGTGCAATAATCTCTAATCTCTAGTTCATTGAACAGCAAGTACCATTTGCAAGTACCAAATGGCTCCAATAAATATTTATACGAGTCTGCATACTAATTATAAGCATTAGTTTAATTAAATATGAATGGTTATGACAAAAATGCGAGATTTTGCAAAAAAATAATATGAGATAAATCATGTTTAAATTACGGATAATCTTGAATCTTGAGACTTTTACTTTTTTGTATAGGTATAATTAGATTGAAGATGAGCATGTTTACTTTTCAAAGTCTCAAAAATTGATGCTATAAAAAATGATAAAATTACCCTAATTAGTAGATAGAGGAAACATTCATTTCTCTCGGTTTACACTATTTGTCTAAAAAATAGGTACCCTATCTTATACATAGGTACATTATAGGTATTTAGTATAGAAATGAAACTGCGAAATAAATGAATCAAGATATTAAATTATCCCCCGAGAGATCCTCAATTGCTCTGACCCATTTAAGTCAAAATAAAACTTTCCTTTTTATCTGCAAATTTTTTGGGTTTTTTTGAGAGATTTCTATGTGCTTTGCTTTTGTAGATTGTAGAAGAAGATTAATATCTTGGAATTAAATTATTTTGATGAATAATATGTCCTTATTAAGCATACAGTAGTAGTATCCTTAGTAGGCTGTAATGAGAAAAAATTCCTTCCTCAATGTCCTTGTCTTTGTCAAGTTTCTCTATCTATTAAGATTACCTTGGACTTGGACTTTTTAAAAACTCTCTTTTTAGTTTTTAGCTCTTAAAACTGACTTTAAATGAGCTATAGTGCTCAGTAAGTTGTCCATTTTTACAAAAATGTATCCGGTTTAGGGTTTAGACCAATTCTGGGTATTTTATAGCACTTCCTCTGCATATTATTGAACCTAATGAAATTTTTTTGAGAAAAATTTCTAAAATATAAAATCAATATTTGTGTCTGATTCTGAAAAAATTTCCATCAGATTTTTCTTATCGGAATATTTAAAAACGGGAATTTTCGAGAAATTCTATAAGAAATATCGTAATCGCGAGCTTTTCTAAAATGTTCACAACTTTATTTTCGAAATTTTACCAAAATTGAAACAATTCATATAGGACCAAAGTGAAATAAAAAAAGCTTTAAAATTATCAAGATAATATGTTTCATGATGAGACTTCTATTGATAAAATCTGAATATATTCATAATTAAAATATGAAATTTTTGTCAAAAGCTTTTCCTATTCTTTCTTTTAAAGACTTAGGTATAAGATTTCTTACTGATTTTAATATAAAATTAATTACAACAAACTTAATACCTAGTCAAATTGCCAATAATAATGTCAATGTCATTTACAGACTTCACATACATTTGTATCTGAAGTGTTTAATTAGAAAATGTAAGTGAAATACTTAATAAAGTTGAGAAAAAGTTTATGAGATTTTAAGATTTAAACATGGTTGAAATACCCGTTGAAATAATTCGAAATTAAACTTGAAATCCTAATTATACTCTTGACAAAATCCTCTTAATAAACGACTAGAAAAGTGTAATGAATAATGTTAAAAAAGAGATTTTAGTATTAAATTTAATGGGTTCTAATTTGTATTAAGGTATAAAATAAAAGTTATTTCCATGAATTACTTACCTACCTATTCTAATTCTAATGCATAAAAAGTAAAAGTTCTTTCAAAAGTACCTTACCTAAAATTATTTAGCATAATTTTATTTTTTGAGTGTAAGATTAATTAGACATTTTTTCTGCGACAAGTTCATTGAAACCATTAAAATGTGTGATTTTTAAGCACAATAGCCAATGTTATAGCACCATACCATAATACATGTCCAAATTCAATTTTATGGACTTTTAATACAAGACTCTATAAGACTAGTATTTGAAATTCTGTGTATCTTTAGGGTTTATTGGATTTTCAATTGATTTTAAAATCTATTGATTTTTCTGCATAACAAACACTTAAATTAGGAATTTGAACAAATATTCAACCTAAATATTTACCTTAGGACTTACAGTATAGGCTGTAAACCCAAAAAGTCTGAATTTCCAGACATTTGGCGAGAAAATGCTTATCTATCTCTATAATATTTTATATTCATATTTATGATTCTTATCTTTGAGGTGAGATAGTGCAAATGATAAGGATAATAAAGTGAGATTTTATTTTAGACAAGAAATTTATGAATTTAAAAAGAATATTATTAACACCTATACCTACCTGGTTATATAGATACATATTTATAGGGCATAAAACAACATTTTAAGAATCTCTAAAACTTTTCATTGTAATACAGAACAGATAGGGTTAAATTGACTCACCTGATTGAGCTTAAATTATGATTATTATTTTTTTCTTGGAGGTATGTAAGGATAGGTTTGGTAGGGAGATTTTTTTTTCGAGTAAAAACTTTTTTAAGGTGAGGTAAAATAAAATACAGTCATAGTCATAAGATACAAATCGAGTCATATACTACAAGTATATTCATAATGATACATTGTATATCGTACGTATTTTTTATCTAATAAAGTCAAGCATGCGAAAATAAAGTAGGATTTTTTTTGAGCAAAAAATATGAGAAAAGATGAACGACCTACGCCTTAAATTGTCATTAGAAAGACATAAAATTTGTAAAAGTACCTAGATACTAGATACCTACATATATTTTAATATTTATTAAAAATTAAGAATAGAAACCTACCCTGTATATGTACCTATATACAGAGAATGTATCTGCGTAAAAGATCACAAAATTTAATAATAATCTCAAAATGTTTGTAAACTTTATCATACTTAAGTTTTCTCATTACTCATGTATTAACAATCTGGAATAGTAATGATTTATTTATACAATATTTTCTATTCAATTTCTCAAGAAATTTTCTTTTAAATTGAACTAATAAGGTCTTTCATACATGAAAGTACTGTATCAATGTAGGTATGTATAAGAAGTAAGTACATATGAATATTTTGGCTGTAGTACTCGTATTTATAGGTATCAAACTCCATGATAATATTTTAAAAACTTCTGATAATTGTTCAGTAGTTTAGAGTTTAGAGTTTAGACTACTCGTATTATAGGTATTGATTAAAGATCAAATTATCAAACTTACAAATACGAGTATACGAATATTTATCGAAAAACTGATTACCTAGATGTTCAATTCATACATATATTTATCCTACCATCTTACCATAATTTAGAGAAAATTCTACCTGAAATTGATCTTTTTGACAATTTTGAAATTGGGATTTTTCAAGCCCATTTTACCTGTTTTATCTTTCTTCTTGATAGGTATAACCTTTTTTATTATGTAATTTATTAATCAATTCTCAAATAGAGATTCAATATTGTGATATATTAGTAGAATATTGAAATTCTATAAATTAGAACTAGAACTACATGCATGATAGAACTCTACTAATTATAATGGGTAATTCAAAGTGTGTAATTTATTTCAGCTATACTGCGTATTTATACCAACCATAGTATATGAGCTCAATCTTTCATAATAAAATTGATATTTATTATTATTAGCTCTCATGATCAGTCAGTTGCTCCTGGTGATCATTATATGACGTTGTCAACCTCCGAGCTATAGAATTCAACATGTATAAAACATATTTTTAGGTCTTTCTTTCTAACTCAAAAAACTTGATCTTATTTTGATACAAACTGAATGTATGTTATGTAGGTAGTAGATATCGTTCGTATTTATATGGTGTTGTACTAGACCCTATAAGTTATGTACGTGTTTACAATTTCATATAAAAGACAAAAATAAGAATCTCGGATTATCCTTTCTGCTCGTTTGGTCTGTCTCATTAAAATCAAAATCTCATCGTCAAATCTTTTAAAAAAAAGTTTTTCTACCTTACTTATTGTTAGATAAAGTAAAATAAGTCCTATGTATAAAGATGTAGCAGATTCACTTTTACTTCTGTCTTTATCAGATAAAATACTCGAGTTTAAGTAATACCTAAATAGTATCTTATGGTAAAGTAGTAGGATTGTAAATACAAATACTATGTTTTTTATGATCTCAGGAGAAAAGGACAGACAGGAGACAAATGTAGGTCAAAGGAGCCAAAATAAGTGTGCCAGGTAAGATCTAAATATATTATTTCATTGTACTCTGAAATTTATATTATGTAGGTAGGGTAGAGTACTACTACTACTACTACTACCTGGCAGATCAGGCATATCTAACGATTCTATATAGTAAGAATGTAGGTAAAAGTTTATCTATTTAAAACCCAAGTCATAATTAATGCATAAGGTTAGCTAATAAGTGCTTGTTTCCTTATCTAATTCCAATTTTAAGTATTGTCAGGATTCATGAATGATAAAGGTATAGTATCATTTAAAGCCAATTTAAGGCCAATTTAAGGCGAATTATCGGACTTTCAAATCCTAGTTTTTGTTTGATTATCTATCAGTATATTGCAAATCTGATATCAAAATTAAGAAATTTGAGAAAAGAGTTAGGTAGGAAATTTTCTATTAGAAAGATAAATCAAAGAATTTCAATCATCTTTAAAATGATATAAATTGAACTAGAGACTAGAAGACTTTTATCAGTAATATGATATTTTTTATATTGAATCTAGTGAATAATTTAAATAATCGATTTGAATTCTGAAGATGTCTCTTTTTTGAGAGATGGATTTTTCTCGGATTTTCTCAAGTTCTAAAGAGATTCTTGAGGATAAAATGTATCTACGAATATCAAATATAGATTTAGTTACCAAACTTCTTTGTATAGTAAACTTGGACTGATCGCAAGAATTGAGAATAAAGTTACTACCTAGTGTATATAATTTCTCATAAAGATGTTATTTAGAATGTAAGCACTAGAGAATTTTCAAAGAATTCAAAGAATATTTGAAAAAATAATCTTGCATTTTTCAAAGTTTACTATATAGAGAGATTCATTATAGAGAAGTTTTACTGTACTTACATAAGTACCTACTACATAAGATATCCATGGTATAAGTGTCATTGTATTAAAGTTTTGCTAGTCGATATTGCTTTCCTATTGCACTTGTCTTGAGTCTTGTCTTGTCCCTCTAAATGAATTCCACAAACCCATAAAGTCGTCGAAAACTTTTTTTTTTGCCTTTTCCTCTAGTTTAAGGAAGTTTACTTAAACTTTTTCACAAGTCTATATACTTTTAAAGTCCTAGTAAAACTTGATAGTAAATATAAAACTTAATAGGTATATAAAATCCTTAATCTATATAAAATTTGTACACTTTTTTGGAGGCTTGCTTGTAAAAATTTTACAATACATTGTAGTACTAGTATCTGTAACACAGTAGTAGAGGAAAAGGAAGGAAGTATCCTTGTCCTTCACCTTCTGGACTTAAATGTAAAAACCTTAACCTATCTGTTTTGTCTGTCTCACTGTCTGTTTTGATGGTCGGTCGACCGATCGGCGGTAATTTCTTAAATTCATTATTGCTTATTTAGATAACGATAGTAGGTATTGGTATTTGGTATAACATATACATATTCTGTTATAGTACTTATAGTACCTACCTTATTGCCTTAAAGCCCGATTATCCATCAATTATGCAGCGCTTTAACTTCTGATATTTCATAATTCATCCTTATTAGAATTGGAACTTGGACATTTTGGCGAAAGGACAAAATGTCAAGTTCAAATTACTACTGATAGCAGTATAGTAGGTACTTTGACAAGAATAAAGTGTTTGAAAATTCTCATAATTCTTTTTCATATTCAAGTTCCTTACTCGATTTAAGAGTTTGCCACTATATAGTAAAATTGTACAAAAATTAAAAATAAATTGGAAAATATTAATCTTTTAACTTTTAGATAAAATCCGTCCATTGAAGTTATTTCCAAAATTTAAAAAAATTCATAATTACCTACATAGGTATTTCCTCTGCTTCTTGAAATAAAGTTTGTACCTATGTATATTGTGTATAATGAAGGTATATTGTAAAATAGATAGATAGGTAATAAAGTTACCTGCTACAAGACTATAACATTCATTTTAACATTCATTTTAAGCTGGAAAATTAAAATTTTGAATTCAGAGAGAAATGAAATATATCAATGAATAATGCAAACAATACTCGAAGTACCTACCTACTTTTTAATTATTTATTCATATTCATATTCATAATTTCTTTTTTTTTAAATTGTCAATACGAATGCAATAAGGTCTCATATATATGGTAATATAGTAGGGTACTGATATGATATTTATTTCTAAATACATTTCTATTTCTAAATCGATCGAGCCAGCTCAACAGCAAGAAAATTGTATATTTTTAGGTTAGGTACTATGTATACGAGTATAATGCACCTACTTCTAAATGGGTAATTCAATTTATTTAAACCAATATTCCTTTAATAATTAATTTTATTTTATAAGTAGGTATGTAAAATATGCTAAATGCTAAATGTTATAATAAGTTTATTTACCTAAACTAAAGAAAGCTTTTATAATGTCGGTTTAAATTAAATACTTATCTGCATACTTAGGATACACCTCTATTATAAATGGATTTTAGCTCATTTAAGAACTATATTTGATCATAAATATTTAATTGACTTGTCATAAACAGTAGGTACTAAACTAATACAAGAAGTACTACTATATAGTAGGTACATTACCTTTTCAAATAAAAATGAGTGGGAGCTGCATAATTTTGATTCTGTGAGAGTGAGACATTAAAAAAGTGACATGAGAGTGTGATTAAACATTTACAGAGATTTTACGATGAGATAAGCGAAATCAAGTGCATTTAAAAGCGTATTTACCTACACTACAAAGTCGTTTGAACTCCATAAATATGCGAACAAATTCAGACTTCAAACTTGGCATCTAAATAGCCAAAGCTTGTTGGTAGTAGTACTCGTATAGTATAGGCTATTGGTAGGTTCTTTTTGAAAATAATTAACCTTTCTAATTTCCTTAATTGAAATGAAAAGTTTCCCATTTAAAACATTGTACTATATGTACTGTAGTAGTACCCTACTAATAATCTGTTAGTACGGATAGTAGAATATTTAAAGGTAAAAAAAAGTATTCATTGAGTCAAGTTCAAGTTTCTGTGATTCTGAAAAAGGGAGAGTAAGCTCTCTGGTGAATTTTTATTAACCAGCCAAACCCAGCCAGACGAAATATGCAAAAATTCAAAATGCCATATTTATATTTCATATTTACCTATAATAGTTGGTACTGATATATGTTCAAAATCAAAAAATGTCAATTTTTTAAAAAAGTTCGATTTTAATAGTAAGGTTACATATCTGACAAATATATTCAATCTAAATAGCTATTGACTTATAGTAGTATGTAGTGTATAAGCCTATAATAATAGGATTAGAATGATATTCAGGTTTGTTTATTTGCTTAAATTCTAAAGGCATTTCATTAAATTGGATGTTATTTAACCTCTATATAGCTTTTGTAGATACCTAAACTGGATTTCCCTACATATCTTAAAATTTTCGTCCTTTGGAAAACAATTTAGGTAAGGTACTGTACTCGTATAATCTGTAGTTTTTTAGTTTAGTTTACCATTTTATTTTTAGCTTCCTTTATTACATGCATATTATGTATTTGCTAAATACAAAATATAATTTTGGTATTAATTTTATGTATACCTGTACCTAACTCGAGTATTTTTCAATTTTTTCAAAAATTTTTAAAATATTAGGTATTTCATCAGTAGGTAGTAGGGAATATAAGTAGGTAATTCATATTTTGAACAATTTTTCAAGGTTTTTCCTATCACAATAAAGTGAACTTTGTGTTTTGCAGCACTCTGATCTAGAGGCTTCAAGTTGAGCATTTTATGCTCACTTTTTAAATATTTAACTTTTAATATTCAAAAAAGATAAAAGCTTTGCTTTGGTTATTTTCAGGTTATACAGATACATATACTAGGCAGAGTACGGGTATTCTGAACGAATATGCGATTTAAGTAGATTAAAAATACTTTATGCAGAGGCTAGGAGAGCCAAAAAAGAATGACATGAGATTCAGGATCAGCAGAAGAAATTTTGACTTTTTGGCAATCTACTTGATTGGAAGTTGCCAATAAAGTAGAGTGTTATACGCATTTTTTTATGGAAATTTGCCCCCCTTTAAAGTTAATGTAGAGCTCAAAATAAAATATATTTTGTACTTTGAACCATTATTTTCAACATAAATATCCCTTCTGTATTAATACTCATAAATGAGCAAAATCTTCAAAATAAGTAGAGTAGAATGGAATGGACAGGGAAAAAAATGAATTCAATAAAATTCTGAAATTTTTATAGAAATATTGTACTTCAATAAAGTCCAGGATCGATGTAACCTGCATTTACTTTAATGCCGTGTATTGATCGTAAAAATCCCATTTCTTACGCACATAAGCCTTTATTCGATACCTATATTTCTTTAGTACAAGTATTTTGAAAAATATTTGAGAATTTGAGAAAAAAAAGTCTATACGAGTATGTAGTAATGTACCTTACATACTGGGACTGGGATATATAGGTATTAATAAAAGGTTTTTCCTATGGGCTTTCATATTATGATAGTACTTTTTGCATATGAATTGAAAAAATTCGAAAAGGAATTGGAAATGGAAATTTTTGCATTTCTCTAGTGCATCTCAAATCAATCTAATGTCTAATATGTGTAACAGTATACAGCTTATGTATACTACCAATATGTATGCAAAAACATGAAAAATATTCTAATATGTAAATGTCATTGCCTTTATTCAATTAAATTGCAATCGTATTAAAATAAAATTCTTTGAAAAAGTAATTGAAGTCTCTTGTGCCAAGAAAAATTAATCTGATTTCTGATTGAAGAAACAACATACAAATGAGGTGATATGTTATGAGAAAAGGGACCATTTTACACTAAAAAATAAGGTTTCTAAAAAGTATCCTAATCTAACTTAGCTATATAAAAGCATCTTTAGATATTGATAAAATTTTAACAAAATTCTTTTTTTAATTCAATAGATATACCTAGATATACCGATACCTAGTAATATGTTTCATATAGGCCTAATTTTGTTCAAATATTGCAAATCCCTCTTTTAAAACCCATCTAATACAATCTATGCATAATCGAATGCAAAAAATCCTTCGCTTTCTAAGTATTACATATATGTGATTCTACAAATTCTATATAGACCAACATATGTTTTTTATTTGCATTTATGTGCACTATTACTACTTACTTATTTTATTATGCTCTAATCGAATCAAACTAATAGTAAAATATATATAAAATAAACCAGTTCTAAAACTCTAAAAACTTACTAACCAACTTGTGTTTGTAGTTTGTGTATTCTGTATTTGTTTGACTCACGATTAAAGACCATCGACCATTTGTTTATATACAAACAAAAATAATAGTATCAGTAGTAGTAGCAAGTACAGATAGTAGTAGTATCAGTAGTAGTAGTAAGAGTTGAATTGAAAGTGAAAATAAAATGATCGTAATAAGTATAATGTCTGTAGTTTGAATAATCTTACTATCCTTAGGACTATATGGACTTTTAGATCTTTTTTTTATTCAGATAATTTCACATTGAATTCATTTATTCTGACTTGGAGGCGTTTGTTTTGTCTTGAGAAGTGCCAAAAAATCCTCTTGGTATAAGGTATAGGTAGGTATAGAGAATCGTGGGTATTTGTAATCTTTAGAGATTTCAATTGAAATTATGTATTTTAAGTTTCATTCTATGAAATTTTGCAAGTTCAAGAATCAAGAACTCGCCTTGTCCTTTCTCTTCCATTTTGTAAAGATGCAAAAAAAATATAGAAAAAAATTCATCCATCATCTGCGGCAGTAATAGTATAGATGGAAACTACACCATTACTTATACAACTTATGCAAATTATGAACATTAGCAGTCTACTTATATCAGTACTTATAATTCTGCAATATTATAATGATTGATTCTCAGTCTCATATTTAGTAGGTAGTACTAGTATAGTATGGTATATTTAAAGAAAGGTAATAGAAATATGTATTTTCAATCACAGGCCATTGACTTTAAAAATATTTGACAGACAGGACAGACGCCAATATTTAGGTACATACTTATGATTAGTACATACATATATGTAAATATATGGGCCATCATTAGTAGGTAGTAGAGTACTCGTACTCTGTATGTAGTTTTACTTTTTGATGAATATCAAATGGAAAATGTATACTCTTTATCCCTTGAGCTAAATCAGTATGTCAAAATAAATGAATCCATTGTCAAAATCACCTACATAATGAATACTACACTGTAGGTACCTATATACTTATTAATATTTTCATATTTAATTCCTATTTATCTAATAATAAGAATCCTTTCACTTGTATGCAGTACCCTACCTAGTAATGTAATACTTTGTAATATATTTTTAAAATTGATAAATGATTAAAATATGAAATTTTGGCAGTACCCTGTGCCCTGAAAGTCAGGGAATCGGTAAAAAAATTCCGTTTTTCTTTAGGATTTGGATTTGGTTTTTTCAATATCTATCTTTGTAAGTTTTTTTAAAAGTTTTTTTTACATATTTCCTGACTTTCTGAACACACTGTATGTACGAAATTAGTAAAGTTATAAAAGGGTAGCTATTGGTACGAGGTATTCTTATAGGTACTGGAAATATGAAATAAGAGCAGGGCACTGGGTCTCCTCCAGATATGAAATGAACCTCAAAAATGCAAATTAAAACCAAAATTCCATTATTAAATAGAGCTTAACTTTTCCTTTCCTTTATTCTTATAGAATTCGGCTTACAAACTAAAGTAGGCATGTATTTATAAATGACCGAAAGAACTTTGAGAACAAAAGTGGAGTCATTTTCAAAGCTATTTTAATAAATTTTGAAAAAGTAAACCCTCGAGCAAAAGTCGAAAGAAATTGAAAAAGACAATAGGCTTTGAGAACTCAGGATAAATAAGTTGAACTTTCTTAAATTTTCAAGAAACAGTAGTACTGGTAGAAGATACAAAATGTATGAACAATACTCGATAAGGATTTGTTTTTTGGTCAAGTATAATTATCCATTTTGTCCAAAAAATTGAAATGAAATCCTTTTGGATGTCTGTACAATTACATCGTAATCCCTTGCTTCTCGAATGAATTTCCCCAACTTGACAATCAAATTGTCTCTCTCGTTTCTCTCGTGGGAGCATCAAATTCCCTTTTAATGGGACAAAGCTTATTATTTATTCGAAAAATAGGAAATGTTTCGAGAGATAAAGAACTAATACTTAAGTATATAGGTATACATATACTTATATTATGTACTTTGTGTAAAGGTATAAATTATAGCCTTTTAATTGTAGAACTGAGCCTGAGCCTCGTGTTTTTTATCTCATATCTGAGACTCACACGACGATAAATTTATACATTTTGCAATTTATACATTTGATACTTTAGGTATATTTATGAGGAATTGTGAAGAACTTTAAAACACTTTCACATTCGATGAACTTTGCCCTTGTTTTATTATTCATTTGCTTTTTATACAAGGATTTGACCGTTTATTAAGTATACTAGGTATCCTACGAATATACCATAGGAATCTAGGAAATGTCTCCCTCACATCAAAAGCTCTTTATAAAGTCATAAAATTACAATTAAAATGAACATTTTTGAGCAAATTCTTTAGCTTTAGATGTCTAATGTAGTATTTACTTACCTAAGAAAGTGCTTTAAAGAGCTTGTTTACTTTTTGGTCTGTCTTGAGTATCATATTTCGAGTGGAGAAACCGTAAAGAGTTAGTACGATTATAGATCATCTCATCGTAGAAAAGTCTATTACTTAAGCAAGCCGTTATTTACTTATCTTTACCTCAGATCAGGTTATATTTACCTACCTAGATTAAGTTTATAAGATTACAAGATTGGTACTAGATTTTACATGGGTTATTTATGGCTCTCTTCTCTCTATCAAAAGAACTGCTGCTGGTCAATAAAGGGCGGATTTTAAGGACCTAAAACACCCAAAAATACACAAACTATCAAAAAGCCAAAAAGTGTCACACATAACCAAAAAGTATTAGGATCTGCTGTTCTAAAATTGCCAAAAATAGCTTTATACATGTGCCCTAATAATACGAGTAGTTCGAATCCTTAAAACCAAATCAGATACTACTCTATCTATAATGCATCTTTATCTTCTAAAGTAAAAAAGGATCTGAATCCAAAATCCGTTCTTTGCCGATCAAAATGATCGATAATATAATTCTGTTATAAAATTTCAATCTCGTGATCGTGTTCATCTATCTGTATCAGATTTTCTCAAATTTTGCAAAAAAAAATAACATTATATTACGAAGTCTTGTATTGTATTACGAGTACATAGTAGGTACGAAGTATTTATATATGTGTACCAGTAGGTAACTTTTACAGATAATATATTACATATGAAAATTTTGGCAAACCTATACTTATACAAGGATATGGTAGTACTATATGGTAGTAGGTACAATGTTAAGTCTATGACCTTATGACTCCTGAGTCGCCGTAACTTTCCAATCTTCTCTTTCTGATCTTTTGTATTATAATATTTCTTATAGTTCTTATAGAAAAGTTGAGATAATAAATGCTTTGATTACTTATGTATCCTTTAAATTAAGTATAACTTGTTTCAAGTCTGGGGGTTATACATAGTTATGATTAAGAGATTTTTCCAGTTGTATGATCTTACGAAACAAACAAACATAGCCTACAACTATCTAAATCTAATATCTAATAGAAATCTAAACAACATTCTCAATTTTACAGTAGTTCTACTATACTAGTAATCTATATTTTATAGAGTTTGAAAAAAAAAGTCGAAATTCTGTGATTATGTAGAAAAAGATTAATTTTTATTGAGGTATGATGCCTGACTGATGTGGTTATCAAGTTACATGTTGGGAATCATAATTTTTTTTTATGAAATTTTATGAAAGCTTCACTTCATACTGTTCAAACTGAATGATCTCAAATATTTTATCTACTATATACATAATACATAGTAGGTATTTAATATGGTAGTTAGTACTCGTACAAGTCTATTAGGATAGAATGTGATAATACTAAGAATGTAATGACATGTATGAAAATGCTACTGTATAATTTAATTGATTATTCTTTTTATAGTATACCTTGAACAGAGTTATAACCATTACCATTAAATTATCGAGTTAAAGACCTCATCTGGTAAAAAGTCATATCTCTCATCATAGTTCATAGTCAAAGACTCATAAGACATAAGGCTGATATAATCGTACAGTAGGGTACATAATAGTTCATGAGCCAAAACCAAATTATATTTTTGTCTATGAGTTCAAAAGAAAGAACTTGGCACTTGCTAAAACTACTACTGACTACTGACATCAAAAAGGTAATCAAAATCAAATAGACTCTTACTTGAAGCAATTACATTCTCAGTTATTTTAAATTTTATTTACCTATTTGCATTTATGACCAGTTTAATTAGACCTATAAATAGAGGTAGACCTCGGATATATTTGTATTTTTCATGAAAAAGTGAATCAATTTAAAAATAATTAATATATCAAATATCAAATATTTTAGGTAAAATACTTTTGTCAAATTAATTTAGATTAGGTTACAATTTCTTTTATGACTTCAAATATACATATTTAGGTACCTATTTTTAAATTGAAGAATTTACTTTTCTAAAAAGTCCAGATTTTTATAAATATTAAATACCCTACTTGCCATTAATAAGTACCCTACTATGTATGCCTAATTATTATTTGTCTTTCCTTTGCTTTTGTTTTCTATTTTTCTAGCTCATTAATCTAGCATATCCGAGGTCTGATTATGAAAAATAATAGCTAGATAAATCCGCACATAATCTCGCTGTCATTTCAAAAACACAATAAAATGCTTTCCACAACTTTTATCTTTCAAAAAGTTTACTTTTCCTTAAAACCATCATAATAAATGATCCAAGTTTTCAGTACCTTATAGTACCTAAACAATTTTATTGTCTTAATACTTAGATCTCGCAAAGTCTTAAACTTTGAGATCTATAAAATGTCTTTGTTGTGTAGATATAAAATATAATGCTCATGTACATTGGTACTTTACAATCTGGTACATAGTAGAAATATCTATGTCAATTTATCTCAACTATTTAAATTGTCAATTATTAAAACTTTTAAAAGAGTTGTAATCTTTTGCTCAAGTGAAAGTTTTTCCTGGAGGATTTTGGCACAATCGTACTATTATCTATAGAACAACAATCATAATAATGTAATGTGGAAATACCATAAACATAAAACTTACCGAATACTTGTACTTGCATGTTATATACACAGGTACAGGTAATAGGTATGTGCAGATAGGTATAATATGTGATTATTCAAATTCGAATGTGTTTTTATACATATGATTTTGAACTTACTATGAAGAAAAAGTATAGCATGTTTTACAGTTTTTGAGGTTTGTCTTGTAGAGTTTAGAGTGAGAGTTTTTGAAGTATATCCTTTAAAATATACTTCCCACAAAAAAAATACCTTTTATACTATAGTACCTCTCTTTATATTGGATACCTAAAGACCTACAGACTTACTACCAAATCTAAAGTAATAGGTACCTGTACATATACCTGAAGAAACTGTGATAATAAGCAGTAGATTGTATTTACCTTTGTATGCTTATATATGTACTGTAGGGTAAGGGATTTTAAGAAAAAGGTGCTTGCAATTGCATTCAGAAACTACCTTTAAGTTTAAGAAAATGAAAAATTTTTGCTTTAAACTTACCTTTACAAAGATACACAACTTCAAATTCGAATTATTCGGTTAGTAGTGTGCTTCACAAGGAGCTACCGAGTGGACGTGTCCAAAAAAAATTGAACAAAAACCATAAACTTAACTATCCAATAACCAAGATTAAGGATCCAAGATTTTTCTATTTTTGAAAATTTGTATTTTTGAGAAACTTTCCGGATTCTGAGAAGCCGGTACTTTGATATTTGAAGATTTGAAAAAAAGTAGTTGTAGAAAAAAATTCTAAAAATTTACAGAAAATTGATTGACAATAGAATTTTTATATTTTGTAATTTTTCTATAAGTAGTTTTCCATGTGGAAAGTCAAAATGCATTAGTAATTTCACAATCCAAAGTGTCAACACCTTAATTTCTAGTCTCAAATAGAATTTACCAGCAGCAGTAGAAGAATCACTAGAGATATACCATAAGTGTTTTCCAATTAGTTTCTGTGTTTACCTTTACAACTTTAACTTTACAAAGATATCAAGTATACGAAATATCGTGCTATATCAGTTTCAGCAGCAATTCTATTTGAAAATTTGAAACTCAGCTCAGCTCAACTCCGGAAGCTCAGAATAACTTTTCCTTCCTGGAAAAAAATCCAACTTGTACTTTTGGAAATCTACTTCTGGAAATAAGAGTGCTGGAAAGTCTAAGGCTGGGGGATTTGAAAGAAGCACTTTTTTTTCGAGAGAACTAGGTCTTTGAACGAGGAGCAAGCGCAAAATACCTACTCCAAAAATATTTGAAATTACTCGTATATATAAGAAGCTCAATTGCAAAAAAACAAAAATCCAATTTCCAGCTATACCATAGCATTTCCAGGAAATTTGTCTGTAGATTTACAATTAAATGATTTCAGATCTAGCAGCCACCAAAATACTAGTACTACTATATTAAACTACTCAAAATAAAATCCAAAATAAAAGCCAAAAGGGTCAACAAATACGGAATGCGAATAAAATTGAAAACTCCTCCGGGCACCAATTTCATATAAGTAAGTATACTATATATAGTAATTAACTGCACATTTATACTTGCATTTATACTTGCAATTAGTATGACAGAAATTGTAAAACAATGTCTTAATCTCATAGAAAGCATCTATAATCATATGTCATAGAAAGTAATTGAAAGAAATCATAAATCATCGCTAATTTGAAGATGATGCTATTTTTATTTTCAAAGATACTTTGGACTATCAGATACTCAGATACTGATAGTTACTTATGGACAGGTTCGTAAGGACTTATATGGGATTATGAGATTTCACTTTCTTTCAAATAATACTCATACTACTATCTGTAGTAATGAATAATGAATGTAAACAAAGTTCATTTTCGCATATAACTATATAGTACCTATGTACAAGTGTATGTAAATGGGCTAATTGAACTAAAATTTAAAATTTGAACAAGTGTTGTGTATATTGAGTATATCTGTAATTCATCAATTATACTTTTGAAATCGATTTTGAAAAGTTTTTCTTTCATTCATCAGCAGAGTATTGTAGGACGTTTTTTTGTTCTATTTATTTCAATTTACAATCTACAATAGGTTTTAAATGTACCCTATCTATACCTACCTACAAAGTTTAAAATTACCTATAGATCTACCTATATATATAGATAGATAGTAAATGAGTATTTAGAGTGGAAGAAACAGTTTGAAAAAATCACTTGCACTTTATATAGGTAGGTATAGGTAGGTAGAACTTGTAAAATGAGGAAAAAATAATAGAAATGTATTTTTAAAATACACTAGTATAAAGAGGCTCATTTTCGGCCTTTTCAATTTCTTTAAGAACCTTTTTATTTTTACACTTTCTTGTACACTTTTAAATAGACCTTATTATAGAGTAGTAATATTTAACCTGCTGTTTAATTCATATAAGGTACTACTTATAGTATTGTATTCACAATACCTTAAGATTATAAAAATATTTTTTCACTTTTCAAACTTTTCAAAGTATTTAAAAATACCTACTTAAAGTACAGTACAATTAAAGTCTAAATATACCAAAGTATACATATGTATGTATATGTATTAGAAAAAATAAACTACTGTTATAAACTCATGTCATTTTCAAGTTTTCTAATCTTTGAAATTCATCAATTTCCCTGTTACTAAATGCATTATAATTGTGCCTTATATCAGTATTTAGATATAGGTATACTGTATTGTCCTCTAGATCTATAGGTAGTATATGACAAAAAAGCTTTTGTTTAATCTCGTTTTAAACTTTTTTGACAAGTTAACTCACTTTTAAATGATTTTAACTAGGTATAAAACTAGTAGTATTAAGTACTCGTATAGGGGGAAATGGAAAGTTATTATGACTTTTATGACATGTATTTAGCATTACCATTAATATGAGATAAGAATTTGTGAAAATGTGCAAAAAAATTTAGATAATAAAAATTGGCAAAAAGGAAGTATAGAAAATGCAGATAGATAAGTCTTCCAATAACCAATATGACTCAAGCATTCAAATTCAAATACTAGTAAAGATGTTCTACAAAACTTCTAATCTAATTAGATACATTTATTATGAAATTTTGTACTTTAAAATTAGCGTAGGTAGAGTTAAGTATATTTTTTCAAAATTTTCAAATTACTAAAAGTTATGCACCAGATATATTCAATATGTTAAGATTTTACAAATGTGATCAAAATTTTTGAATTTTTGAATTTTATTATGTATCTCTATTATACTCAAAAGTCAAATCGAGTACATAGTATTCCAATGAGTATAGTTTGAGTATGTATGTATGTGTGAGTTTGATTGAGTTTGTATTAAGCTAAAAATTTGCATAAATAAATTGCTGTGGGGGTATGCGAAGATGAAAGTGAACTTTTGCTTATGTAGACAGTGGTTATCGTAATCTGAAAATGGCTATGAATATTTTTACAAAATAATATACAAAATAGTACTTATATACCTACTTGTACTTGTAAAGAATATATGTACCAAAGTATAAAGAACAGATAGTGCAAAAGAACCGTTGTTTTGTTGGGCAGACTGGTAGATCATTTTTTTTCAAGAGCATGTAAAATACTGATGGTAAATGTGGCACATCGCATACTCTTCTAGGTATATCCTTTTCTGTCTCCTTCCCTTCCATTTATGTAGTGTCAACTTAATTTCTACTCTCTCAAACTCAAATGTAATAAATACTCGAAAATATTCTACTAGTAATATGCGTATAACTCATATACCGAGACTTTAAATTTTGTTTCTTATACCACCTATCATAGTAGTACGAGTATTTACAAGTAAAGTAGAACTTTTTGGAATTTTCAAGATATTTTGTTTTCGAAATAAAAAAACTTCCTACTACTACTGTACTGCTGACTGCTGTAGTCTCAAAAGTTTCAAAAGTTTCAATATATCAATAAAGGCATTCTAGTTTATTTACAGGTAC
>JAQIXA010000723.1:0-35597 GCA_034699045.1 Nanhermannia cf. coronata Gr-Ori-00579
TTAGCTTCTACGAATAATATTAACACTTACTGCACGGTAACTTAACCTAATCAATTACTTAAGTGTAATACTTATTAATTAAGCTAAATGTATGTATATTAGCTTCTACGAATAATATTAACACTTACTGCACGGTAACTTAACCTAATCAATTACTTAAGTGTAATACTTATTATATTAATTATATTAAAATAGTTCTTTAAAAATGGATAATATTGATCTTCAAGATCATCCATTTTTCGAAGTTCATAATAAACAACAAAATATCTATTTAAATAGAATAAATAAAGTGCATAAATCAATTAAATTCATACAGTGTGGTTCGTTCAGGTACTTATACAAAATTAATGGGAAAATAATTCGAGAAACATTAAATTCAAATGAAGAAAGTATAGCCAAAAAAGACATTATTAATGGAATAAATCAAGGAAAGACAAAATTTGTGATTGGTATAGACTTTTTGTATGAAAACAGTAACATTGATCATCTCGATCATACTTTGTGTTTGCTACTGGACATAAGTGCAAAAGTTAATAAAGTGTACATTTATGATTCAGGGGAAATTTCAAATGGCTACTATAATAAAACAATAAGGACCACAGTGATCAGACTCTTTAATCAACTATTTAAAAGAAAATTTACTTATCAATATGTTCCAACTGGTGCTAAGTAATTATACACATTATACATGCACATATGTCATATAGAATTTTCCTATTCCTAATTCCTTTTTCCTATTTCCTATGTCAATAGTTTAAAGGATTCATGTACATTACAGTCAACAAAGTGTTCAGAAATTCTAATCAAGACTGGATCCAGGACTAAGATTAAGAAATTAATCTACAATAAAAATGGAAAAGCAAGACAAGTCACATTTTCAAAATCAAGTTTAATTCAACTTGGGAAAAAATTAGTTAAATTATAAATATCCACTTCCAATCCTCTATTTTCTCAATTTCTTTCTTCTTTTTTCTCTATCTATTCATCCATTGTTACTTACTCTAATTCATACTTTCTTTTCACAAAAATAGTAAATAAATCTATCCAGATCTTAATTTAAATTGAAATCCATCTATTTGAATTTATTTGTTTAATTTGGGATTCATTATCCAATTATCATTAATCAAATTAGGTAGGTATTGTACTCTAAGCTATTAAAGTCTAGCTAATCATAATAATAATAATAGTAGGTAGGTAATCATATTAGGAAGGTATTATTTATGTTATATTTGGATAGTAATCATTACGTTACTAACTAATCTATTAAATTACAGATACAAGTCTATCCGGCGGCTTCACCGCTTGGTATACGGGGCTTGAGCGAAAATGCTCAAGAATGTATTCACAAAAAGAAAGAATTTTCGCTAAAGCCCCGTATAGCAGTCGGCGAAGCCGACTGATAGACTTGTAAGTATCTATGTATGTATCTTTTAGGTATATTAAATTTAATAGTATACAAAAATTTAATGTATATTAATGTTTACATACCTATATATGTATTCAAAAGGATCCCTTGATGGCTCAAATTTTATTTTTTATACTTTACCCGAGCATTATAAAGGTTCACCTACTTTTGAACCTAATCATAAGAAGGCTTTTTTTCAAGACACCGATTCCTCTGATGACTTTTACATTGTAGTTTGTAGTAGTACAAAGTATTATAAAACTCTTACTCGAGATCTTATGAGAAAAAAACTCATAAATACTTTATCTCTTAAAAGCATACATTATAATACATACGTATGTACCTTACTAGTAGGTATGTAGATATGTATATTAGTAGTAGTATAAGGTACAGTTACAAGTTACACATGTAGGTAGTCGTATGTTTAGGTAAAGGAAAGGATAAGATAGGGAAAAAAACTTTTTTTCCTGGGAATAAGGATGTCAACTTGCTTAATATTTAATCTTCTCTTCGAGGCTACATTTTTAAGCTTCATGCTCACTGATAGAGTATTTATATATATTATCAGTACTACTGACTACTGATACTACCCAAGTATGGTATATAAATATACCAATGTATGTAGGGTACTATGAAAATATACATATTTTTGAAGCTCATAAATATCCCTAGAAAATTAGCAAGTGAAACTTGTGACTACCTACTTAAATAATTAAAAATTTGCAAATATATACATTTTTAGAAAAATAATTACTTACAAAACTTATTCCTTTTAGATTATTTTAAAAGTTTTAGTTTGAAAAATTTGCATTAAATACTCTCATAAAAAAACAATTGTACTACAGGTAATTTTGAATTTCATAAAAAAGAAAATATCCTAATTGGAATAATAACTTTACGAGTTGAGATGTACGAGTAGTAGCAAAATATGTTGGGTATTTTGTAAATTTTTTGCAGAATAGAACTTCAGTTTTGTACTACTCATTTAATTTTTGATTCTTTGATCATATTACTGGGTTTATAACCTAGATTTATAAAGCTCATGCTGAGATGAAAGTATGACTATTTAATAGGATCAAGTGCAAATTTAGTAAATAAAATAAAAGATGATCAAAATATAAGTATGTAGGTATGTAAGTAAAACTTGTAGAATGGAAGGTATTGTTGGAATCCAATTTGTTTCGAAATGAGAATATTGTATAAGGGATAAAAGAAACATCATTAATTTAGCGATGAGTTAAATCCCTAAATCCCAAAAAGTGAAAATCCTCAACCAAACTTGTATCCTATATTAGTCCTCACAATATTATATGTATGTAAGTATGTAGTACTATCAGTATATTGATAAAGTACCCTTATATCTATAAACCTATAGATAGGTAGGTACTTATATCTGTGGTAGGTAGTCCTTTAGTTCAATGTAAGAAAATTCATTTTTGAATATTAAAAGAGTTACGGATATTTGGTCCCCACTATTAGATTTAAGTATCTCTATGAAATGGCTCAAAAGTTGAATCCAATGGGAGAAAGCATCTCACTCTTTATACTACTTACACATATAGATAGTACAAGCTCCAAATCTCCAGAACTTTTGCTTTTGCTTGAGAATTGAATTGAATGAATTGAATAGAGTGTAATTTAGAGAATTCGATTTAAATAGTGTGAACTCTTGAATTATAAACATTTTAGTAACCTATTAAGAAAAAGAATGGAAAATTTATCCCAATTCAATTTGAGTTTAGTTTTAGCTTACTTTTATTAAAACTACTCAAATAATCACGATTATAGTTCCTAAACCAAAATTTATATAATAAGGTATACTGTGTATTACTATCTAGTAGTATAAAGTGTACTTTCCTAATCTTAAAATAGTACAAAATCTAAAATCCTTAAAAGATAAATTTTTGTCTTTTTTCTCATTTCTGATCAAAATTAAAGATAATGTGTCCTATTGAGAACCATTCATTTCAACTACCGTATGTACTTGTATACTTTTAGTAGTTTAGAATCCTTCAGGGGGCATATAAGCCTAAATTCCAAAATTTCAAATGCTTCTTTACAGGGTGTAAATTGTAATGTATTAGAGAGTGGAAGCGGCGGACAGAGAAGTAATAATAATTTGGTGACCAGACCTCAGGAAATTATTCTTCTGGTCAAACCCAATTGAACAAATGTACATACCATCTATAAGCCTCAAGCCACGGCCGCCACAAGCCTTTATTTTATCTCAGCAAAAAAAAAGATCAAAATAATCCTTTTTACTCTACACTTATTACACCACAGTCTATACTTTCACTCAAAATATATGTACCTACTAATACTTGTACTTCTAGGATATAAGAATGTAATCGTAATAAGAGTTTATTAAACTTACACCAGCTTGCATTTGCTAAAAAAAATCAAGCAATACAGAAAAATAGACTTGAAATTTCTCAAACTTTTTGCTGATTCTTGGACTTTTTACGCGAAATAAAATGGCAAATAATGAAATTGCATATACATATTAGATATACAATAAGTATGTCTATATACATATACATTTATAAGATAAATATATAGATCAGATTATTAGATTGACCAAACCCTAGGATTTTCTTTTATTTTCACTCTCAATTTTGAACCTTACTTATTGGATTTGATCTCATGATCAGAAATTGGTTTGAATCGCCACTATTTTTGTTCAAGTACTTGTAAAATTTTAAAATGTCAAACCAAAATATCTATTATATCGATATCCGTGTAATATTCTAATATAAATGATATGGACAATGAAAATTCTACCTTACTAACAATAAGTCTTAAAAGTCTAAAAAAAAACTACAACTATTTTAATTTAAAAACGTAAAAAAAAATCAAAAAATCATCAAAATTGCGATATTTTGATTTGATCATAGTAAAATACACTAATTTTGGACATTTTGTTTATGGCTAATTTTTGTTTTTTTTTGAGGACAAATTTTTGGCCAAAATTTTAATTATAAAGGCTGAGCTCAAATCCTCATTTCTGAGTAAACCCAAGTACAATTCTCACAGTGACTCATAAGATTAAGAGAAGCTCTTTTTTTTCTAAAGTAGACTTTATGTTTTCTCTTCTTTTTTTTCTCGAACTAATTCTCTAGTTCCTCTTAAAAAAAGAGAGAAAAGTATTCATATACATTTAGATGTAGTTTTGGGACTAGATAGATATTACTACATATATAACATAGATACATAGTCAGTAGTTGAACGTTGAAACTTTTGAGGACGAGGACTAACTAAGCAAGCAAGCAAGCAAGTAAAGTGAAGGCAGAAAAGCAATTACCATTAAATAAGAAAAGACGACCAAAAACTGATTATTTACTCACTACATACATACATTTAGATAGAAAATAAAGTGCATACATACTATGTACTAGTACTAGTAAGTACCTACCAAAGTATATGAGAAATAAAGCTAAGGGTCTATGTCTATGAGGAAAATCCCTTGAAATCTAAGGACTTAAAGTGAACATGGGAAAGTATTTCACTTTAAAAGTTTGCTTTGCAAGTTTATTTAGTTTTTCCCCAACTTACTTTGGGGATTTCCCCATATACTGATTGCTAGTATGTACTACATACATATTATGTAGTTGTATCGTCAATAATACTTTATCCAGATATCCTGCCGATCTCAATTTCATCAGATGAGAAGCAGATACGAGCAGAGATAAAAAATAAAACTAGACTTTACTTGGCCACTTTGTTTTAGTTAGGAAAACATTTACTGCTACTGCTTGTTCTCTTATCATTACGTTAGAAAATGCATCTTATTACAAATTAAAAACTAAAAACCTTGCTTCTTTTAAACATGGGCTACACTTTACTAATATAAGTATTTATTCATAAAATTCAGTTACAATTGAAAATATTGTAATAAATCAATTCTCTAATTCTCTAATAAGAAGACCATAAAAGACCAAATTTGTAGTCTTTTTTAAAAAAACAAACTAAATCTAAATTACTGATTTCCATCTTATATATAAAAAGCATACTGTAAAGTTCCAAGAATAATAAAAGTTGTAGTACCTATTTTACCTAACTAAAAATTAGATATTCAATTCAAAACTTTATTTTTGACTAATTAAAAGCATGATTTTTTCAATTATTTCTAAAATTGATGGTATGATTCATATAGAAATGCAGAAAAAGAAATCGAAATAGGGGGAAATACAAAAATGAACTTTCTAAGTAAGGTAGGTAAGTATCTACTAATCTTAAGCAGTATCCAAGTAGTAAGTACTCGTAGTTAGATACTTGTGATCCATCGAGTTTTTTTTAGAAAAAGCTTTTGATCAAATCACTTAAATAAAGACAGAAAATATTTGCACCATCACGAATTGGGGATCTAAATAAAATCTATGATCTGAAGATGAGTACCTATCTGCTCAAGTGTGGGTTGTTGTACTTTTTCTACTTAAAATGAAGTATAAAGAGTATCTTTTAACTATTGATACTGGTATTTGAAAAAAAAATTGTCAAAATTGTAGGGTAAAAATGTTTTCATGCACTTTAATTCTTCACTTGAGTGTATCAAATTGTGCTAATATTTGTACAAAACTTGAATTACAGTTTGAACTGTAGAATCAAAGAGAAATAAAATGTAAAATGTAAATTCAATTTGAACTAAATTACCTAACTATATTTTTCTATTTAAACCTCTTATACTCAATTCAGCTATTTTATTATATAAAGTACTTTTTGATATAAATTAATTGTCTTATTTATCTTATAAACCTTTTTTATAACAAGAATATTTAGCTAAAATAAGTTACATTAAGGTTGGATATTTTTCAAAAATTAAATTTTAATCATTGTAAAGTACATTTAAAATATAAATAAATGATATTATGAAAGTGAAATTTGTTTGATGAATATTTCATATCCTCTTCTACTACATACATACCTAGTGAATAAATAAATAAATAAACATTTTGGGATTTCTTTCTCTTTTATTTGATTTAAAATAAAAATAGTATTATTAGGTTATTCGACTTTCTCTGAGCAGTTTTCTTCAAAAAAGTACCAGATTAATTATGCATAATATCCTTCTTCATTTTTCCCTTTAGGAAAATGTACTAAAAGTATGTAGGTACCTTACTATAATGGTATACTGGTAGTATAGTAGTACAAATAAATGCTGTTAGTAGGCCGAGATTATCTTTAGCAGTATAAATTGTTGAAAAATTCCTGCTCAGCTTTCAGCGAATGGGGAGCCTTAGAGAGATCAAAATTGAGATGAAGAGATAAAAGTGGAAAGGAAATAAATATTTATAACCAAAATACATTTGCTTATACTGTTATATATTTGTAGAATATTTACTTATCTTGGACCATATACCTAATTCTATACTTGCTGGGTACTAGTATTAGTAGTGGTGGTAATATTGTTGTTTTATCCTCATATCGATTTCATTTCTTATGTTCTTTCTGACTAACCAAAATTCAAGGAGAAAATCATACACATACAAAATGTCAACTAACTGACCAAATTCCCAAAGTTTTAAATATAATTTTAGACTATTAAAAAAAAATGCTGTATTTTTGTTTTTGTATGATATTTTCATTAAGATGTTCAAAATGTTAGAGTAGGTATTTTACATTATAAAAATAATTTTAATTTTTTGCATTTGACTTTTTTTCCTTCATCGTATGTGTAGTAAATAAATGTGAGATTTCAACTTTCTCCATTTCTTTCCAATGCAATTTAACTCAAGTTAGATTTAGAATTTTGGATTTGTGGGCTATTGGACCATATACAAATACGAGTATATAGTAATGGTATAAATATGTGGTATAATATTTTTATAGTTAGTTGGTGGTGGGAGCCTTTTTTGGGTCATCGATTAGAAAATAAAGATAAACAACTTTGGAGGGAAAAGGGTATGAGGAGAAAGCTACTACTAGTAGTAGTATACTATTAGCTAGTATGTGGGTATTTTAATATGGCTAAATAGGATATCAATTCATTTCACCTAACAAATAAATTTTGATGTTTATATTTATACCATTTATCTACTAATACGAGTAGTATAATAATAATACCTACCTAAAAAATACAGTTTGAATGGTTCATTTAGAGAAAATTTTATTTCGACATTATAAAAATAATGAACTCATATTTTGAAAAATAACGAGTATTCTCCGAGCTAACAAGTACAAGTTGTAATGGTTAGTTTGTATATCAAAAATTATGATATACTTCCGGTTCCTGGGTATACTGCTCATATTAGTTCAAATCTTTTTACTTTATCTTTACGATAAATAGCCATAAATGTACCTATTACTAGTATACTTTAAACGTTAGTCCTATTGACTATAAGAATACATATGTACATACATCGTAGTTCGTAGTTCGTAGTATCTAAATTATGAGCTTTGAAAAATTAGTAAAGAAACGAGAATGATCAAATGCATAATATGTTTATAATATTGACAATTTTGTATTATGAAAATAATTGCTTTACATACTTTTAGAAATTACTAATAAATTTTAAGAAAATTTTATGAAATAAAATTCTTTGCATATTATAGATGACAGATACCATAAAGCTATTGAGAATATTAAAACAGAGTTAAAAATTTGCAAAAGTACCTTGCTTGACTGGGAAGTGTGCTGAGAGTTGAGTTCGAGTCGGCAGTTTCATTTTCATTAAATAATTTTTTAGCAGTCGCGAGAGCCGAGCCCATTGGCAGTGGTGACTTTGGTTGATATGGTGAAGACATCAAGTATTCTGCAAGTAAAAAGAAAAAAATAATATTATAAGACATTTTTGACTAGACTCGTCTATAAGTAGTAGTTCAATTTGAGATTCAACCAAGTCTGAAAAATGTACAAGTCAAAGAATAATCAAAGTCAAGTCGTCAAAAGTCGTCCATGCCATGCCATCGCAATTCAGAGTCCAAATTGAGAGTTCTTAGAAATTGAAAAAAAAACTCAATTTGAGAAATTCTCAAGATTGATGAAACAGAGGAAAAAGAAATTTTACTCGATATGAATGACATATACAGGGTCTTTCTACACAATCACAGAAGACGAAAATTCATAAAATCTCGAAAGATCTAATAGAATCAATTGAAGAATTTCTTGCTTTTTTTGAAGAGCATTTGAGGAAAGACTCTGGATATATCTGGCAAGATACTTAGGATAAATTTGTAAAGGATAAAGAATTTGGTGTCGAGCATTTTTTCTCTTTTCGAGTGCTTTTCGAGTATTTTGTTATGAGTTTTCAACTCGATAGATATGGCCATAAGATGAAGATGAAAAAGCCGAGATTCTTCAAGATATAAAAAGATAAAATAGTGTCACCATACTCAAAGCATGCTATCTTAAGCTAACTTTTTTTTTAAACGCGAAAGATAAATGAGAAATTGGAAATTTTTCAAAAATTTTATACGAAATTTTAAAACTTTCCCCTAATTAGCCTAGTTTAAAAATTAGCATATTTTACTATACAGATTAGAGCCTTTATCCATTATTAGAATGGACAATTAGAATGTTAACTGGGAAAAATTTTGGTGTAAATCCGACACCCAATTTAAAAAAAAGGCAGACATGACCTGACGAGAACTATAACCTTTTTCGCCAATTTTTAGATGAACACGGGCTAAAAAAACTGGTGGAATGTGATAACCAAAAAAGCATTTGGGCAAACCCCATCTAATAATACATATACCTATATTATTCTCATATTTATATTTTACAGTGTTTTATTTTATCCACTATTTCCTATGGTATATTGTAGGTGTAGGTAGGTATTACTAATATGACCACTTACAAAAAATAAATATATTTCTATCATGTGTTTCTAATAGCATGAATTGAACCTTTATCTTTTTTTATTATATTTTTTGTATAAAGCAGGGGAGAATCACCTTGGGGTGCTTTTTTAATTTTTTATCGTGTCGACTCAGATTTATCGGCCTTCTGTCTGTTCCAGATATTGTCCGGTAGCTTATTACTTATTATATATCCTAGAATGTCCGAGTACTTATGTATTGAGATTTTTTTTACAAAAAAGACGCAAAAATACGCCTTTTTCTTAGAAAAAAATAAGTAAAAATAAGTACGAAATATATTTTGAACTATATCTAATATAGGTAGTATTGGTATTGATACTATCTACACGCACACACTAGGTACAACAATACGGATACTAGTTATGGGGGAAGCTCAAAAGCTTAATTGATCTCGAATCTAGATGAACAAAATAATGGGCAGGCAATTTCGCGAGGGTTTGACAATTTGGACCAAATGTCCCAGTAAATTCTCATCTCACTTTCTGTCATTTTCATCAATACAGAACACCCACATCATTTCATTTTACCCAAAAAAAAAACAACAAAATCCTCAAAAAAACACACATGGCCTATTTAAACCTATTGGTCTACAGCCTACTAGGAAAATACTCGTAGATCGTTATCCTTCTAAACCAATTTTTTTTGCAATTTTGCAAAACTAGAACTATAGAAAAGTAAGTGCTACTTAATCTACATAGATTTTAGATAGCTAGGTATATAGCCTTCACTCCAATAGATAGTCGATTAGATTTAGAATTTAGAATACGATGGTGTGATACTTCAAGGGGCTTTGAAAATGAAATTTCGAAAATCGTAAACTTTCGAAAACCAGGATAGTAAAATGAAATGAAATTTGGACTTGACTTGGCTTATTTAACGACCGTAAAAATTCGGATTTTGTTCGTTGATCATTTTTTTATATAAAAGTAACTACTTATATTGTGTAGATAAGTCAAGTCAGATCTAGGTAGCCCATTTATATACATGGTAATTCAAAATTAACAGACAAAAAAACTAAAGGTACTCAAGTAAGCCATCTTTCATCATTTTTTCAATATTTTCAATCATTATTTTTACCATTTTTGTCAAAAAATTCAAATTAGTCAAAAAAAAATTAGAAATTAGCAATTTATTGTAGGTTTTTTCAAAAAAGTATTTTACCATACCAGGCATATGGTAAGGTTGAAAGACAGTGTATACTCTTAGGTGGTGTAGTGCTATCTGCCACACTTGAAGCAACGATCAATCAATCCTATACTGAAACATGAAAAGGATTCACAAACTTTTTAGAGTTAATTTCGCGAAAGCACTTCTAAACACTTGAGAGCTTCTTTTTTTCAAAGAGTTTTTTTTCTATCCAGCAAGTCTTCTTAACATCACCCGAAAAAACTGTTCGATTTCGATTTCATTTTAACCATCGAAGAATCACCAAGAAAAAGTGGAAGAAAGTTTATACCTTTTTACACTATTTGAAATCCGTCATACTACTTTCCAGTTCTACAACCACCTACCTACCCTACTTATATAGGTACCACAGTATGTAGTATGTATGATAGTCTAAATTTACTTTCATTTTATGGCTTTTTGAGACTGGAAAAAACTTGAAAGCGATTAGAACTTGCTGACGACGACGAAACTTGTAAAAAGTTAAAGTTTAAAAAGAAAAAAAAGAGTAAGAAAAAAGAACGAGCTTCGGTGTCAATAATAGATTAACTATTGTACTTTGAAGTTAAAGTTTTTTAACTCTAGTTATAAGTAGTACCTACAAGTGATATGTAATATATAAGAATGTACCCTACTTATATAACTACTTATATTGTATAATCATAAGTTATGCCTTTACTTGTTCTTAATGTGAGATTAAGATGAAAACTAAAGCACTATAATAATATTGAAAAGAAATTAAATTAAAAATTTATTGCAAATTTGAGCTCTACATCATTTTTATGAAGATTCGAATTAGGTCATAAAGCCAAACTAAAAAGTCTCATTTTTATGATGCTAGTATTACTATATTACGTGTAGTTAGTAGGTACTGTCTTTTATAGTTTTAGTATATAGTACAATTAGTAATGAAAGTTTAAGAAAGTAATTAAAGCATCAATTTCCCTAGTTTAATTAAATGAAATAATTTCATTAAATAAATGGATAAGTACACATTTATTGCAGTTTCTCTTTTGCAATCTAAAATCCATTGAGACTGATTAACTTTCGAGGCTCCGGGCAAAGTTTACAAAATTTATTCTCCTAAATTATTTCTCTCCCTTGCCTTCCCTTATCTCAAGTGCCAAATCGGAGTAAATCGATATTTTTAAACTATAAAATCAAATAAACGAAACTTGTATGTACATAATATTACCTACATATAATGTATGTAATATTAGCTTAATACCATTTACATACAAGTTTATACTATTAAAGTTTATACAAATCTTTGAGATCTTAACACTCGCTATACGATTAAGCTCTAAAGGCTTACACAGTTAGTTCGAACACCTAATACATACATAGTTACTATTTTGCAATATTTATGATATAAGTATTCCAGTATATCAGTATTTAGGATTTCAAATCCAAACCAACTTTCTGGACATTGATTTTCTTAAGTTAATTCAAAGTCTCATGACTTACTTTTGAATTTACTATACAAAATGTTTGATAACTGAAACCCAGTCATTTTTTAAAAGAGACTATCATTGAAATGGATAGAGGTATAGAGGTATTTAAAATAATTTTGGTAAGTAACATTTGACAAGCTCTGTATGGAATTGTATTATTAAGTGGTCGAAATTATCCAACTTCTGATATCTCAACAAAACAGATTCGTCTTTGAGCTGACAAGAAAGTTTATTCAGGCGACAAGTTACTTGAGGAGTTTTGAAACTCTGAAAATATGAAATATAAAATATCAGTAGAGTAAGTACATAATACTGTGATATATCGGAGGATTTAATCCTTTCTATCTACTGATACTCTATTACCCCTTATGGGGCCTTACGCAGCTCCCTATCCCTAGGACTTTATTTTAATCCCTTCTATTTCTGTACCCAAGTTGAGACTTATAACTATCAGTATTACTAATAGGTACCTACATTCGAAATTCGAGGTTTCCCCTTTTAATAACTCACAAATATATATGTATGTACAAATAGATTGAAAATTGAAATGGTTCCCCTTTTTCAAAAACCGTGAAACTGACGCTAAATATGTAGCCCAGAGATAAAGGACTCGAATCAGAAGGTAAATACTTACTTACTTACTAATACAACTACTAATATGCTCGAGTATATCAAAAAAAATTCTCTTTCATCTCAACTTTGGCCCTAAAGCTTATAATACTCGTATTAGTAGGGTACTACTAGTAAAATGTACTAGTACTATATATAGTGTGATGACGGCCGAAACTAAATCTTTTTTCATCTCCCACCAATCTACTCACTTTGGTACTTTGGTCTATTACAAGTAAATAAATGATGAAATCATTTATATATAGTACATGTGCAAAACAAAAATGTCCTCTGCAGCCTCCAAGTGAGCTTATGTATGTGAAATAACTACTAGACCAGCTAGCTAAATAGGGATATTAAATTCTAAAATTTAATCTCGACATCAATTGCACACTGGTAGCTGGTAGAAATCAAAAAATCCTATTTTTGTGTGAGAAATTTTAGAAATTTAATAATGGTTTTCAAAGATCAGAATCGATTTGGCTTCTACAGATAGTCTAGAGTTTAATATGGTGGGGGTAGTGTGTAATTTTAGACAATAAATATTCATACAACTCGTAATAGAAGTAAATCCCCAAATTTACATTGTGTTGGGTATCTGATAACAAATTATACATGTATGTATATGAATGAGAGAATGAGTCACTCACCCGAATCTGAATTTGAATTTGGGATCGGGACTTTGATTTTTCAATGTTTAGATATATGTACACTAGTAGTAGATAGTTAATGTCTATAGTTGTGCAAGTCATTTATTTGAGGATTTCAAGTGAAAATTAAAATAGTGTCAGAACTTAATGCATAATATACTACGAGTATATAGTAAGTATTGTATTTGTATAACTTGCTTTCTGATACTTGTTGGAGATAAAATAAGAGCTAATATTCAGTATGTAAATGTGTATTTTGAAGCCAAATAGGAAATTAACACATGCGTTCACTCCTATCCTATCTGTAGTAAGTATCTGCCGGCATTTAAGCCTATGCATCCCATTAATTTAGATTATTATGACTTAATGCTGTGTTTCCGCTTTACTTTAAAACTTGGGGTTTTCAGAAATTCACACTAACTACCTACATATTTGACTAGGTATTCTATCCGTAATAGTTGTATGGTATGTACAAATACATTCTATTGCTAGTATTGAATATAATAACCAGATCTATTTTCAGATAGAGAGCTCACTTATCATCATAATTAAGTAATCGATAGAACTAATTTATCTCATTTAATGCTGTCATTTAATTTAACCTTTTTTCAAAATACAAAACCTCAAAAATCCAAACAAAGTCAAAACAGGCAAAATTAAAAATAGTTCTGTACAATTTCCTTGAATTATTAAGCATAATTTTATACATAACTTTATACATAAATAACTATAACATAATTGTAGATATAATATATTTGCATTGGAGGTGATTTGATATCTATTAATGTAATAATGTATTAATCAGAATCGAAAACACTCATTTGACGTCCAAGTTGTGAATATTTTAATGGAATGCAAGATTTATAAAAATAAAAAAATTTTTTGAGAAAAATTTTTAAATTACATTTTTTGATTGAATGAATAATCTGTACATATGTGCATATGTATATTCATAACTCAAATCTCATTTGAAAAGAAATTTCAAAGAGAAGAGAGATAGAGATAGAGAGAGAGAGAATGCTCTTTTAACTAATGATAAAATAAAATAGAATGAATCTTTCGTTGGAATTAAATGAGTGCTTTTGATGAGGGAAGAATTTACTTTTTTCCTCTAAAAAGATGTACAAAATGTAAATGTAAAGTAAACAAAAAGTCTAGTATATTTATATGTGTTTGGTATACAGAAGAGTATTTATATTATCTTTTCTTCTTTACACTCAAAAGTTTTTCCCTTGTGGCCAAAAAAGCATTTAATGTACAGCTCTATACATAAGCATTAGTACATTACTAGGGTAGGTACTAGTATTACAATAGATAGTTATGCATAGAATTAATGTTATAACACAATTACACATGCTATTCAACCCATTTTGCGAAATTTATAATAGGATAACAAAAAATTGTAATTGTACAAATGTGTAAGTAAATTCGTATATAATCTAGAGTAGGGTACTGCATAAGGCCTTTTTAGTGTACCCTAGTATTACATAAACCATACAGTAGAGTAGATGCTACTAGTAATAGCTGAGGTGGAGAGATTAAAATTTTCAAAATCCCATTCTAAAACTGAAAACTGTAAACTTTTGGAAAAAGCCAAAATATTACTTACATTACATAAGTACCTAGTATGTAAATGTGTAAGTAAATTCGTACGCAGAATACGTACTTACTTACTTGTAAGTTAAAGTAATTTAAGAATAATGCAACTATTTATGCCTAAAAATAAATAAATATATATATGGTTCTAGGATACTTATAAAACGCACTTGAAATTTTTACTTAAAGAGCAAATCTGATGGTATGCAGCTGGAGAATGCGTTTTTTTTTCATAAAAAATTCCACTTACTGTTTGTTCTTTTAATATCCTCAACTAGATATAAAAGTAATTCAAATACTCATTTCCCAATACATGGTCTTTTGCAGTTATTTCCTTTCTCTAGAACATACTAAATTTTTTATATTTTTGGTAAATTTTAATACCTCAAGATTGATTTACCAAATTTAGAAGAAATTATTTAATGTTACGTAAATGCATAAAGATCCTTTCTTTATCTAAAAATCTGAACTAATTTACAAAAAAAGCTGTAGATAGATCTTTGAAAGACCTTGTATAGCATATAAAACGCATTAACTAGTAAGAAATGGTGTAATTGAGCGTTTTTTATCCCTTAAAAATGAGAATGAAAGTACAGTATATGTTACTCTTATTTAAGTGTAATATATTAAGGTATTTTTAGTAGAGTATTAAGTATTAATATTAGGTCTAATACAAGGACTACCTAGATTGAATATTCGAGTGCTTAAATGTGCGTCTTTTTTTAATGGAACGAACGAAGAGCAAGAAAGTGAGCTTTGAAAGGAAGAAATCTTTTTTTCTTTTTATTCTCGGGTACTTGTTCCTTTAAAAGCCTTTAAGCTTAACATTTTGCATTCTATTCGTTCTACCCAGTATCTAGTATTATCTAGTATGTACTGTCCTTATTTCTACATAACTCTGTAGTACCCTACTATAAAAGTAAAAAATATATACATATTTAAGGTATGTATGTATTATATTTAGAACTAGGATGTTTATCTTCTTTTCTTACTTATATACTTGTAGTGTAGATCGATTCAAAGGACATTTATACTTTTAACTTAAATTCTGTCGTCGTCTGTATGGAGCTTAAAACCCACTCAAATCAACTGAACCAGGAGCTAAAAAGGATCCAGAATTTCAAAGTCCCCATTTCCAGTCTTACATATAATAAGTAGAGTAATACTTATGTATAGGTAAATATACATATATACTTATACATTTATGTATTAGATTCAATTCACCCATGTGCTTGTATAAAATACTAATATTTTTACTTTTCAAATACACTCCGTGGTAATATAGGACACCATGGTTTGGTATGCCTACCCATCTTGTATATCTTGAAAACCAGCTACCTATGTACATACTTATACTTGGGTACTTACTTATCTTTCCAAGATATTTTCAGTTCCGGCAACAATTTTGCAAATATCCCAAAAATAAATTTCTAATACTTATAAGAATTCATTCGACCTTACAAAATCCTAATCTCTTTTTTTCTCTTTTCAAATCATCTTATGGGTAAATAAACAAATGCACTAAAATACTTTAATACTCTAATTCTAGTAATGCACATGTGTACTTAACTATAGTACAGTCTACTAATATAGATACAGTGTTCCGATATCTTAAAAATATTTGATCAAAAATTATAAAAAATTTTAAGAATTTTTTTTAGATATTTTATATGGTCATGTCTACTATCAATTTATAAATTTGCCTGAATTATCATTTCAAGTTTTTAATTTTTTGTGTATTTTTCAGAGCTTTATAATATGTTAGTGGTTCTTGAGTTCTAGACTTGAATAAGTTTGTGTAAATTATTACGATTATTTATGGGTGAGTATGTGTATAAGGTAGATACTATAGGGGTCTTTCACATATCAATCGCATTAGTGTTAGGAATTAGAAGAGAAAAGTTTTCAAGTTTTTTGAAAGAGAAAGAAAAAAAGGAAATATTTCAATTGGATTTCAAGATCGACCTTTTGTCTGATCTAGATCTGAAAGCTGGTCTGATTCGCTCCAATGATTCTTTTCTATACTATTACAGTGCCTACTACTACTGATACTACTATTACAATAGTACTAACCTATCTATGTATAAGGTAGAGTACAAACCTTTGAGTTCTTTCTACTTATTATACTAAAGTGGTATAATAGATATCTTGAAAAAGAGATTCTAAAACCATTATTCCATTATTTTTTCCTAGTAGTAAAAACTAAGACTTCAAATTTAGTAATCCTTCAATACTTACATTTTAAAGATTTCAAAGAGAATGAATAATCCTTTTAATGTTGGGTAATCTATTTGCTTTCCGATTAAAGAGAATATTATTTATTTTACAACTTTAAATAGACAAAAGTATTACTACTATAACTATTACATTAAGCTCTGTATAAGTATTATGTATATTATATTTAAGAGTGATACTTATAGTGATAAGAGATTTAACTACTGGCAGTTTAAAGACATTTAAATAAGTAATAAATGATGGGCTGCCATAAATATTCTGGGTGAGTAATAAATACGAAATAGTAGACCAACTTTTGAGTAAATTGGAAATGGCTCATTTTATTTGAAAATAAAGTTATTTACTTGTGCCTTTAAAGTATACTTATTATACCTATAGATGTAATTTATTTCAGAATTGAAATTTAAAATTTCTATTTATTTCTCGAGGATTTACCTCGTAAATAATAATAAATAAATTATTCTTTCACCCTTATAAGTCTGTAGTAATAGTAATAATATTACAAACTGCCTATAAGTATAAGTGACTCGACTGGAGTTTAGGAAATTCATAAATTCCAGTGCCTTCCAGGTATTTTGTGTAAATTCGAACAGTATGATTTTTTTTATTTATTTCAACCTCCTCGAGCCAATTGGCTCTCTCAACACGTATAATATTTCATATCAAATTTTAAGTTAAAATTTGAGAACACGGGTATACCACTATACTGAATACTGAATACTGGCTGGATTCTTATGGGGAAAGAAAAGTCGAGATTTGTTTTTTCCGACTGATTCAATAAATCAACATAAATGTTGAGGAAGCAATTCGTTCGAAGCCGATTTGTCTCTTTAAAATTGACACATAATATCCTACAGAACCACACGACCAGCCTACTACATACTAGTATGTATAGGTACACATGGTAATGGTAATAGTGTGTAGGACTAGCTGATATTACATGAGAAATTTGTGAGAATTTCTGTAGGAAAAAAGGGTTTCAAAAAAAAGTTCGAGTTCAACCCCTTGAAATTTACTTGCTAGTTCAACAAAAATAAAAAATATTGAGACCCCAAGGAGCCACAGTCTGAAGACTTAAAAAGACAATTTGAGGTCATAGCCCACGATTATTGACCTAAGGATATTATATTAGTAGATACATAGGAGAATATATTTTATAAGTAAAGATGGAAGTAAATCAAAAAACGAAAAGAAATAAAAAAAAAAAGATAAGAAAAAGAATAGGTCATTCATTTCAATTCTTATCGAAATTTATACTGAAGAAAAACATTTGTCAATTTTTTTTTAAATTTCGTTTGAACTCTCGTTTGAAGTAGGTATACCTAATACCTATACGGCAAGGCAACACAAGTAAATACCTAAAATAGTCAATTATACCTACTATAAGATCTGAATAACAATTTTTAAAATAAATAAGATTTTATAGCTTAGACTCATACCTTAATTAGACTAGGTAAGTATGAATACTCCTCATTTAATTTCTTTTGAGCAAAAATAACAAAATTTATCTTCAAGATAAATTCGTAAAATTCATAAAGTAGGAATAATTGAGAAAACAGGCTTGTTTATACAACTTTACTTTTTCTCATCAAAAAGTGAAACTTACGATTTCCTACAAGTTTTCCACGACATAAATTTCTAGGCAAATTTCAATTTTTTACTTTTATTTAAACAGAGGGGTATCAAAATTTTATATCATAGGAACTACTGTACTCGTATGAGTACTACTTGTCATATAATCGACAATGTTGATATGACATGTTCATTAGGCATAATTTTGTGTATACAGATATTATAGTCAAATTCAAAATAAAATATCAAATGTGCAATTCAAAGTGGAAATTGAAGGTATGATTTTGTGTGTAAAAGTTGAAATTGAGAAAACATATCTACAGTAGGTATAGGACTTTGTTTAAATAAACCTGAGAAAACAAACAGAACTTTTTTTTTTCTCATTTTCAATACACTCTCTGGTAACTTTGTACTTTTACCGGTGGACTACTTTGTGGTTTTATTATACTACTAGGACTAGTACTAGGGCTATTACTACTAGTTATTATAGGTACTAGTAATATACTACTCATATGATACGTTGGAAGTAAAACAAGTTGAAATTGAGTTTTTGGAACTCATTAGTTGAGCCAAGTCAAATATGATACAATACTTTAAGAATTTGAGACTTGTTTCAAGAAAACTAACTACTACTCACATATGATACGCTACTACAGAGTAGTACTAGTATTATCTTTATAATATTCTAAAAGTAAACCAATTTGCAGAAAGAAAAGTATGAAATTGAGTTTCTTCTATGTATGTATATATGTATTTTGAAATGTAAACTTTTTTTTGCAAAAAACTCTGAAATTTTTTTTTTAAATTAATATTTACATACCTATACATACATACAATTGGTATTATATAAGAAAATTATTAAAATTTAATTTGTAACTGGAGAATGTTCCGTTGATTAATTTATAGGATATTGTAAAAAGTTCAACTATTGCTACTGGTAAGTATTCTGTAATATGTACCACAATTATATTGTAAAATATTATAATAGAGAATAGTTAGGAGTTTTAAGTGCACTTAAGATTTCATTCGAATATAAAATAAAGGTTTCCCAGTTGCGGATATTAACTGTATTTAATTTTAGTACATTGAGAGGAAAAGGAACCTTAAAAGTTGAGAGTTTGTGAAGATAATTAGAGCCTTCTACTTCTACCACTAATATCCTCAGTAGGTACTCAAGTACCTAATAGTACCTATATTTCATATTTTCATAATATTATGTACTTAGGTATCTATAATACAGTAAGTATAAGATATAGATTCTTGTACTAATACTTATAGTTCTTGTATTGTTGTTCATCTTTTAAAACTTTCCTCCTACTCCCGCTTAATTACTTTGAAAAACTTTTTTAATGATTAATAATTTGGTCTGGAAGTTCCATTAGTGGTGACAGTACCTAAACTCTCTTACTACTTACTCACAGAGCATATACTTACTACATATTTATATTTTACTCACAAAAATCAGGGTTGACAAATAACTTCAATTTTAAATTTTTACATCTGATTCAACTCATAGATAGTTTACTTAGTAGGTAAATAATCCTAAATCGATTTTATGTCAGAAACGGATAAGCTGTTTTGAATATATTTTTGATATTTGATAGCTCAATTTCTCAATTTTGAATAAAAACATGTAGGTACTTAAATATGTAGGCATTCAATACATAGATACCTATATAGAGACGAGTAGTATATATTGCACAAATAATAGAAAAATCAAAATCCAAAATTTTTATTATTGTGAGTAGGTATTTAGTAATTTTTCAAATGCTCAAAAATGTCAGATTGGGCAACCCTGTACCTTTACGCATTGTAAACAGCTACTTGCATATTTTTAAGAGTTTATGATAAAAAAATTTTGGCATCCGAAAATGTGCTATATCTATAATGTACATAATATAAGAGATTATTATTGTATAATTAAAGAGTGAGACAATATTCTCGTGCTTGTGTAAATGATTACTTCATAATACTTAATTTTACAACTTTAGTTCTTCATTCGAAATTTTTTTTTACACATTTAAAAAGTTTTTATCGACAAGACTTAGGTAGTATTAGTCATTTGAACATTTATATTTCCTGCGAAATCAAATTAATTTTAGGTACAAATTTGTTTATCCTATTTAAGTTCAAATTATCTCACATAATAATTTATTAAAAAAGATAAAATTAACTTTTAATTCCTAGATTTATTACGCCTGGATTTAATTTCCGAATACTTTAGACTCTAGACTTGGATTTTCTAGGATATATTATCCGGAAGGAAAATATCTTCTCAAGATGTACGATTAATTTAATACATCTATCTACATACTATAGGATTTTGCACAAATTCACAGATGCAAGTGCAAGCAAATAAATAAACAATTTGATAGAATTATTGTGCGAAATGCAAATTCACAAGGATCTACATATAGATCTTATATTATACCTAACAGTACCTAGATATTATGTATCAGTAAAGTCTGCATTCGAGTTCACAATCGATTATTTTGAGATGGAAAAATAAAATAAAAAAGTATTATATAATCAGGCTGAGAATTCATAGTTTATATGTATATTTACTATTTACAAAATAAAAGTTCAAGAAATTTTTTGAATTCAGAGATTCCACAATGAATAAGTAGGAATGAGCTCTCGAATAAATCCTCAAAGTTTTTTCTATCTTATCAAAAAAACTAGAACTATATGTAGGTACTTATACTTATGACTATACATACTGCTTATTTCCTTTATATCTGTATTAAATACCAGATTTAGTTCTTAACTGTCACACAACACAACTGCTGGTAGAGTCATTTCATTGCCAAAAATTGATTCTCAAAATCTTCTTAATGTATACTATCAGTATCTAGTAATACCAACTGATATAGTAGAAGATACTCAAATACTTTTGTGAAAAAAATTCACCAGTATTCAGTAGGGTATATCTAGTTACTTCAAACAAAAAGTCGGCTTTTTTTACACTACCTTTTACCCGAAACATTCCACAATGGTTTTTAAGAAAATATAATGCATTTTATAAGTGCATTTAAGTATCTTGTGTTTGGTAGGAGGTTTAAGTATATTTAGCCATTTAGATAATGCTGCTTTTTTTTGTACATTTTATAAGCTTTTAACTCTATCACCCCTTCAGATTAAAATTAGGCACATAAAACGTGCAGTTTCTCAATTCTAGGAATTTAAGAATTTGAACCTGAACCGTGCCCATTTTTTTCTTAGAAAATCACATTGCATCACATTCACATGCATACTGTAACAATACATTGTTCATTATTATGTGTAATTATTAGTAGTAAAAATAAAGTATCGGTAGTGAAGTAATCTTATTTATTAAAATGGTCACAATCTTGTATTGCATTTTGTATTATATATTTTAAGTGAAGAAAAATTATAGAAAGGCAGCATCATAATTTCTGAAGATCTGTCTTTTTGTCTATTTGAAACATTAGGGTACTTATATATATTGGCTTTATAAGATGTATAAGTTCAATGGAGAAATATATAGAATTTTTCTCTTGTCTTGTCTTTAGTCCAAGCTAATCATCAATATTTTACGAGCATTCATATATAGTTAGTACTTGTACTTGTAAGTTTGAAGTATCCATCCAAGATAAATTTTGCTATGAGCAATATATATGTATGTATGTAGGTACTATTTACCATGAGTTAGAAAAATGATAAAAATAATCGAAGAGTTATTTTTTCTGAGAGATTGAGGGCCTGAGGATGTGTCTTTTTTTCTACTACAGTTTTCTGTAGTAGGCAAAAACCCAGTGAAGTAGACAAGTTGTGGAAAAAAACCATCGAGGAAAAAAACAGAGGACAAAAGACTAATGGTCCAAGAATAAGAAATGATTTATCTATTTCATTCAATGTCCGACAATAATGTCCAGAAGAAAACTTGAATTCAACAAACTCTGATTGAAAATTTGAAATTCTACTCAAATTCAAACAGGCATGACAAATACATACAGTCAACCGAATAATTCCATTTTATCGATATCGTCGGTTCGGTTATTTTTAAATATAATTTTAGTCAAAGTGCTTGTATTACCCAATTTACATTAATTACAATCCATTACAGATAATTCAAATAATAAGCTATATAATTTAATATTTAATACAAATATACCTACTTATTATTAGGTACCTATATTTAGGTATAATTTTAATAATTCCTTAAAGAAAATTGTCTTTGTTATCTCTATAATGAGTCAAATGTAGGGCATTTCATCGATAAATTATTCCTCGTCTTGTTACTCAAATGACGAAATTTATAAGTAGAGACTATTAAAATTAATTGTAATTTCTGTTGAAAACCTTTCTTGGAATTTTCTGATGGTGGGGTTGGGGGGTTTTTAGTGTTTAAATATAATTTTCATAATTTGAGTTTAATTTAAGTTGTGGTAGCTGTAGAAGTGAAAAAATGTTTGGAAAAATTCGAAAAAGATAAGGAAATGAGGGGGGAAAATAAAAAGTTATACAATTTATATAAATAATTCTGATTGCTTCTGTACAACTACTACATATATGTACTAGTACTAGTAGGCTACTACGAGTATAGTAAAATATATTCAAAAAAGGGCTTAGTAGGAATCTAATGTGATGATTTGGAGTGAAGATAGTGTCAAAGTAAAGCTCTCAGTCTTCATTTTTCATTTGAGAAAGGGAGATTAAGAATTCTCGAGTTTGAATTTGAACCGAGCTTTTTTTCAGATCTCAAAATCTTCAGTCAGTTGAAAGCTCAATTCTCAATGCATAACTACTAAATACTGATTACTATAAGTATCCTACTGATAGTATACTTACTGAATGTATTACTACTATGCATGGTGCCTTAATAGGGATTGGAATATTATTTCCAAGGGCTCAACGACAAGTTCACTTTTTTCCTAATTGCTCAATATCTATATCTATACACTGTATTGTTCTTACAGAGTACACATGTAAGCATAATGAGCTATTTCCTTTTTAGATAAAATGAAAAAGATCACTTTCATATTACCCTAAATGCAGTTGTACAGATAGTTACTACACTACTACTGTGTTTGAAATATCGAGAAATGAATCATTGTCAGTTATTAAATGGTATTATTAAAATCCTCAAAAAACATTTTATATTCTCGTAAGGTGAATATGCATGGTACCCTACCTATCAATTTTATGTGAATAATGATATTTTAAATCATATCTTTATCTGTCTAGTATCCAAAATCTCAGTTTTGAGTCTAAAAAATCTTGTCAAATTTCAAATTGTCAATTAATGAACCATTAGTTGTGAGTAATGATGAATTATACTTAAAATTATTATCAGAAATCTTGTAAAATTCCAGTTCTAACTGAAAGTATATACCTAGATAGACCTTTTATTTTTTGACACTTTTTCAGAAGTCAGCCTTGACTTGAAATTCATATTTTTGCCCTTTTGAGCAATAATTTATACTTTAATGTTTTGGTATATGCTAAAATATTTCAGCTGCTAATAGATTGTAAATTGTAGTGCTTATTGCCCGAAGAATACTACCATGCATGCAATGATCGACTCATATAATTTTTAGTAAAATTTAAATGGAGTGTTATGAAAAAGGTTGTCAGAAAAAGTGACTCAAGTTCAGCTAGTAGTGCTTAGAGCCTGAGATTTGAATTTTGAACTTTATAAAGCTCTGGATAATTACAAGAAATATTTGTAAATAGTGAGATGGTGAATTACACAAGTCATAAATAAGTATGGTGATCATTCGAGGACATAAATTATGAAAGTGCAAGTTTAAAAAAATACTCATGCACTTGAACTCACTATGTAATACATATTGATTTCGTTATGTAATACAAATTTAAATAAATGCATTCATTACATTCAATTGAATTTATTTATTTATTTATTTATTTATTTATGTATGTATGCATGCATGTGTAGTACAAGTATATTTTGTATAGGTAGTAGTAGTTTATGAAGTTTTCCAGCTTGTCATATTTACTTAGGCTTAACTTCTGCATTAGTAAGACTTGATTGAAAATTACAAATATGCCAGCTCTATAAAGTTTAATTTATTTGACAAACTTTATTACTAATAAATGATGATAAGTTTAAGTACCACTACTATGTATAGGTTATATGTATATAGTAAACTATAATATTTTTACATAAACCAGAGTTGTCAATAGTTCAAATGCTCACAAAAGTTACATTTCTCGTATCGTAGACCTATCTAATTTTTACAAACTGAATAATTCAAAAATCTAAAATTTCGATTGAAATCACTTTTAAAATGCATTACAATATGGTAATAAAATTGTATTTAATTAAAAGTGTATCACAAATTTTATCAATCTAGAATTTAGGGGGACGTTTCGAAAAACTGGATTAATGGCATCCCTGAGTGTACGCACGTATTGAACCTAAAAAGTCTAAATGATCTGTTTGTTTGAAATGTGAAATGTTGGAGAAATGAAGTGCCAAGTCTCGTAGCTAAATCTTCAAAATGATGAAAATGAAAGGGGTAAAGTCCAAAGCCAAATATATTAAATTTTATCTACATACATATACAACATACATACACAACATACATACACATACTACACATTAATATGAGTAGGTAGTAAGTCTCCCTTCAACACTTCCATCTTGATTAAATATTCATTCAAATAAAAGCTTCATAATTACTCGAGGCTTACTGGGAAACTTCTGCTAAATGACCACTAGACTCATACTAGAGTAGAGATAGACTTTACTACTAAGGATAAGCTACATATATATGTACTGGACTGTACTGCTACTTGTTAGTGCAACAAAAATAGTGAAATAAAATAAAAGAGAGATATATTTAATAATGCATGGGGCTCTAAAAACGTCAAATTCAATTGGGGTTAAAGTTTAAAATGGAAGTCAAGTCAACTCGGGAGCTTAATCTCACATTCGACTGTATTTTCATCACTCTGTTGCTTATTACATGATAAATAAATAAATACTTATATGTATGTATGTAACATATTATATACATATGTACTACCTAGTTCTACACAGTAAGTACACTAGTAAGTTGTACACATTTCGATGTAATATAATGTGTAAGTACTTACTTCACTCAGAATTTGTAAATTTTAAAGTTTTAAAAGCCAAGGTTTGCTCTTTGCAACCACACTTGAGTCCCTTGATACTTGTCTGATGATAAACAGTACGTCAGTTTCAACTACATATATAAGATATATACTGGATCATTCAAATATACCTCCACATCGTTTTGCATATCTTTACCCAAAAAATTCAAAATTTGATAATAATATGAAAAATTTGTCAAGTCTTTGAATTTATTAAACATTTTTTGAGCTAATAATCAAATATATTCATTTTTACTTATCCAAAATCTAATTATGTACCAATTTTTAAAAACCTATCTGCTCAAAAACTAACGAATTCTTACATAATCGTAAAAGATACTTTCATTGATCCTGCATAAGTAGTTATTTCATTTCAAAGGGCTTTTAAAATGATGAATACAAATCCCATTTACGTCACTATTTACACATATGAAGCTAGAAAATCCATTTATTTTAGTTTTGGAGAAACAATTTTCATTGTACTCCACAGTACTACCTACAGATACTATCAGTATATCTACAAAGTATCTTTTAGTAAAATGGTTCAATTGTATTTATTCAAATGTCTATTTTAGAATGAATAGAGTTTGGTTATCTTGAAATGTTTTAGATTAATAAACAAAATAAAATATCCTTTTACCTTTAATTCAATTTCAATAATATACTCATTTTTTATATAGGTATTTTAAATTAACCCAAATTCTCATTCTAATCATATATATTATGTAAATACTTGCATATAAGTTCATAAGCATTATTGTAAAATAAATTATATAATCGACTAATTGGAATAGAAAAGAAAAGAAAAGAGATTGGAGCTAAGGATAAGTAGATTAAATACATAAATATATCTAAAAAGTGCCTACTTCTCTTGGTAGTAAAATATTAACCAGACTATTTTTTATTATTTTAAAACGAGAACTTTATTGGGATAGATACTTATATAATTATTAATATGTATGTAAATATGTACCTATGTATTATGTATATTCTCAAAAGCCAAATAAATAATTTTGGATTTACTTTTAATAAATTCGGTAATGTTAAACTAATACTAGTATCTGGGTTAAGCTATCTACTAAGAATTGAGTAGAAAGTAAAATTTATCAAAATTTATGTTTGCAGACATTTATAAATTGTAAATGTCTGTAAACTCCCACACTAGCCATCATTTTATAAAATTTTATGCAAATACTGATATTCAATTACCTAAATGAATAGTTTTTATATAAATTGAATTTTTGAATCATTACATTAGCACTACTAATATATTTGAAAAATTTCTCTTTCAAAAATTAGCATATCAAATGAAAGTAGAAATAACAAAACAAAACAAAACCTCTAGTTATGATTTCAATTTTAAGAAAAATATTTGATTTCGAGTTTTTTATCTATTTAAATTAAAAAATATGAATTATATGAATAATGAATATGAAAAGGATAGGGGAATTTTTGTTGTTGATAAGAACCAATTCTCATAGACAAAAAAGTCAAATTATGAGAAAAATAGATAGGGTGTGTTCACTCTGTGTTTTGATTGTATATTATTATCCAATATGAATATGAAAAGAAAAACTTGAAAAGTTCATAAGGGATCTTTACATACTACTGGTGCTACTGGTATGGCAGAGTAGATGCAAATAAAATTCAGTAATATGAGTAAATCATTGAAGTAGAAAAAATTCAAATTCATGAGGGATTTGATAAGCTTGATAGTAATTTGTATTTACCAGACCGAGAGAAAAAGTATTATTCATTTTACCATCGGTACTACGAGTACTACTACTAATACTTGTATTATTACTACTAGTAGGTACTACCAATTGTATTATTGTTCAAATGAAGTAGAAATTCTTCATTTTGGATGCACCAAACCAACGACCACGAAATAGAGTAGGAAAAATTGAAATAAAGGCAGATAAATCGAGGAGAAAAGTCAGTTTGGAATTAAAATTCCCAAATTTTTACAATAAGGGAAAAGTCAAATTCAAATCTTTTTTTGACTGAATAGATTGGGGGAGTTTGATTTGAATGGTTTTTCTATTTATTTCATATACCTACTACTAATAGTAAATGCGGATACGGATGTATTGAGTATTGAATTTTTCATATTGGATATTAGATACAGCTATTTTGTATAGTTTTTGACAATGCAAGGGTCAGATTCAAAATATCCCAATAACGTTAAATACTAACCATAAGTGCCTATGCTATATGGTATGAAGGTAGGTAACTCTAATATAAATTTATTTCAAATCTGGGAAAATCTCATTTTTAGACAGGAATGAAACTGATTTAAAAATATCTCTAAACAAGAAAAACGACGTATAGGTACTTCCTTCAAAATAGAATAAGAGATATTTTTGATAATTATTGGTAATTAGTGTTTGCATGGATTTACTTATCAAATTGAGGCATAAATTGAAATTTTTTGACCTGAATTGAATGAATAAGAATATTGTCAACTTAAAGGTAAGTAATGGGTCCGACCAGTAGTTACTTATGACATTTGGACATTATTTTGTAAACTTAATGACCAAATTTGTAATTCGATCTTGTAAGCGAACTAATAGTAAGTTACACATTTAAGTATATGTACATATGTTTGGCACAGAAAGACTAAATGTCACACATAGTAGTATAGGTACTAGAGAAATACAATAGCTAGAAATATTTATAATTTCCCCAGATTTGCCTTTTTCCATCGATTGATCGATTCGGTCGCCCCTTTTTTTCGAATAATTTAAGTCCGAACAACAAAGTCCTCCTCAAATCTTCTCTATGTATTACTTTCCTCCTCTCATTTAATGGGTTTTGATTTGCACAGTATTACATCCCATGCACATATATACACTAGTATCTCGAGGCTTTATATTTTATATCTACTGATACTACTGTGACTGCGAGATTATTGACATGAAATTCTATACAGATGAGAAATAAAAATAGTTTTAGGGTACAGTATGTAGGTAGGTATAATAAATAGAGCAAAAAGTGCACAACATCTGAGAAATCCTACTCAAATTCGAATACTGAAGAGCCGAATGTCCTCACGTACATCTACTACATATTACTATTAGTATTAGTAGTAGTAGTATGAAATCAAATAGTTTGAAGAAGAGAAGGATGGTTTTATGCGTATGCTGATGTTGATTTTTTGGAAAGTATTTATTTTGCATCTCGACTGACTTCTTTTTTTTGATGCATTTCTCTCCTCGTGACTCACTCAATACAGAATACTTCATCATAGTATATTGTTACACAGACGACTCAACCCTCCGAAATCCACAGAAAGAATATAAAATTGGACAAACCAATATATGCATCAACATCAGCCCAAATATCGTCCTCAAAATCCCAGACTTATTATATCAGTATTGGATTTTTCACTGTATTATCAGTATTGGGAGTACATAGTCAGTAGTAGAAATAGGAAGGGGAAGAAATGAGTGTATTTGTGTACAGTTTACAAATGTACAAGTGCTCAAGCAAAAGCAATATCCTTTTATATTAGTCCTAATAAGTATATGTATGTATTTAGAAATGAGAAGGAGCCTTATTTCTATCTTTTCTATCAATAAATATGATTCACAGTCAGAAAGTCGAATTTTAAAAAATTACTCTTAGAATTAGGTAAGTATTCTACCTATAATAGATAGTACCTAGTAAATGATAAAAACTATAAAAATCATATTCATACATATATACTTTTAGCAGATTTGCTTTACATATAGCTAATTTCATTTTTATATTTACAAAAAATTATCCATCGTGATTGTGAGCCAATGGTATACCCATAAAAGCATAAAGGAATTTAGAAATAATCTGTATCAGTGAATTTGAATCAAAAAATACCTACATTTAATATGGAGAATTTATTTGAGGATTTTTTAAAGTTGAAAATTGACTAAATTTTTGGGCTAAAATGTCCGACTCTTTCTGTTTTTGTTATTCAAGTCAAAGTAAAAATGTAAGAGTCGGCGAGCTCACCTAATAATATTAAGAATAATAAGATTGGCTGGAATAAAAGGCAAGAAAGTTTTCAAGAGTATGATTGCCATTAGAAGAGGTGCTTGAAACTACCCTCTAATTCATATACCTACCTACTAGAACCTACTTACATACTTTGTACTATGAATTCACCTTGTAAAAATATAAATATAAATATACAAATTTCTCCCCCACCTACTTACTTGAGACTTGGAGTGAATCTCTTTGATTTTATTTCATTTCACAAGTTTGGAGTTTGAAATGTAATAAGGCAGTTAAACAGCTAATCTTGTACTATACGACTACTACGAGTAGTATACTAGTACCCAGTCTCAATCCCAATTCACCATGCTTCAACTTCCTGATTCAATTTTACAAATTTTACAAATTTTATTCAAAGGATTTTCAAAATAACTTGATACATACAGATATAAGTAGTGTAGGGATGCAAAATACAGAATATTTGTAAATAATACTTCATTTTGTCAAATATGAAATTCTAAATTTCAAAATCAAAGATTTGAACCCAATAAATAAAATACCTTCAACAGGTCAAATTTTAGATTATAAATATTTTTAAAATCAAAAATCTCCATTTGAAACTTTTGGTTTACTTAATTTCTAAAAATATCTCAATTTTCAATTGATTTTAACTGATTCGACTACAAATTTTGAGAAGCTTGGTTAGAAATTGAAGTAAATTGATATTAATCCCTCGTGTCTATTGGTTGGTAGCTAATTGAGCTAATTTCCTACTCTCATCTCATCCAATATTTCTTACAATTTTGGCAATACAACTAGTATATATATATATTTCTAGTACCCTACTTGTACATAGTATATACTTACTAGTACTATGTATTGTATAAATAAGCCGTTTCTTCAAAAATGAGTTGAAAAAGCCCAGTGTGAATGAGTCTGCTGAGCTTTCTCCGTTTTAATTAATTGAATTAATCTTCTTCTATGTCCAGAAAGGAAATTGGCCCATTTACTCCTCTTGTTTTCCACAATACACAGCTTAAATACTAAATACAAAGGAATATCTATGTATGCTTGTACTAGTACCTACTAGAAGCTTATACGAACAATATTATATACGAGAGATTAGAGGATTTATTCGAAATCCCTTCGAATGACATATTTATTATGATTTCATTATAATATACAGCCTGCTACTAGCAGTAATTGTGTTACTATTTACTAATAACTATATAGATAGGTAAAATGGTAGTTTATTCGAATAAAGGAATTTTTAACAATTACGAGCGAAACTTGAGGTTCAGTGCTGAGATACATGTGACTTTACAAATGTCTCTACATTTGTACCAATGCTCTATTATACTATCTATAATGCCTATGTACTAACTAGCTTACTACTAGGTATATTAAAAAATCATGTACAATAGCAGCTGCGACTTAAATCTTAAATCTTAAAATTTAAAGCTATTACAATGCTATTTAGCTTTAGTGTAAAGTAAATACACAAGTAGGTATTTAGTTAAATACTCGACGTACTTATTACTTATACAGTAACCTACTGTACTGTACTTTACTGATACTCGTATTGTGTGGTAGGAGAGGCTAGAATTAGATTAGAGATTCTTTTCCAAGACTTTTAGAGGATTATTTCTAATTTAGGATAGGAAATATAAGTACCTACTATCAGTACATGGACTTGGAAGGGAAATATAGTTTGAGGTCTTCCGAATGATTCATTTTCTGATCTCGTACATCTGCTGTCAATGCTTCTTTGGAAAAATAAAAATAAAAATCTCTCTCTCTCTCTCTTGCTTCTTTAATTTGGCGGAAAAATGAACCAAGCTTGCTATTAGAAACCATGTGTATTCTGTAATAATATTTTCGAATGCAATGGAGATAGTGGCATTAGATATAAAATGAATCATCCATCAGCATTAGGTACCCATAACTTGTAATTGAACTCATACTGAAACCCCTCTATAGAAATGTAACCTCAAAAACATCAAATTTTTATAGAAAAATTATTTTAAATTTTAATAATTTCACATGATTCGGCAGTGTCCAGTAGGTATAAATTTGTAAAAATTTTTCTACAAAGAATTTGTTAAACTTAAGATACATTACTTCTTATGCTATTTGATGTGTCTTGTCATTATAGAGGGATATGACTGTAGTTTTGGCCACCAATTTTAGAATATACATACTTGCTGTTTATAATGCCTTTCATATTGGAGATTTGTAGATATTTTATTTAAGAGTAGAATTGATTTTTTCCCAATCAAGTCGAAGGGAATTGTAAATTGTGTATTAGTTAGATATCTGTGAAAATTCCAAATATACTTGCTATCTAGTATTTTTATATTTGTATTATAGTATTAATGTGAACAATTGGTATTGATATTGTTAAGGCTTCAGTCACATCTCGGTCCTGCCTGTCACATCAGAAAACTCACAAACATCAGACTCAATGCATTTGGGCCTACTACAGTATATATATAGAAGAATTTTGGGAAATTGTATAAAATATTATACAAGTATGAAAGGCAAAAATAAATAAAATATATATTTTCCCAAAGTTCTATTACTAGGATAGTATAAACGTAGTACAAAGTATATATATGGTTGTACCATGATTGGAGGGTGAAGAGACTTGGGAATAGAAAAGAATACTTGTGGTGGTGTACAATTGAGTATTTATTTGTTGCTGAACTTCACTTTACAAAACTGAAGTGTAAAAGGGACGGACAAAAAATATATTTGTACAATTTTAACCAAAAAAATGAGATACTATAATAGAAATAGAATACATATACAAATATATGAGAACCCTATAAAGTTTTACTAGTAGTACTACATAATATTGTAGATTTTAAGGCACGAGCCTCCAATTGAGTCAAAAATTCAGAAATAAGGGCCATTGAATATTGGTTAGTTATTTCCCTTATTTTTTAGATTCTATTACAGATAGATGAAATAAATGAGATTAGAGTGTGAAAAAAAATCATCTTTTATCTACATTAATAATCCTATAGATTCGAAATTTTAGATTAGAATTCAAAAAAAAATTTATCAAATAATCTTGGTAAATTCTCTAAACCAAAATGCTAAAATTTCAAAATAAATATGTATATCTATATGTATCTATATGGAGTATTTTATACTTAAATATTTTTGAATTTTTGACAAAGTGTAACTTTATATAAAGGCAATATGGCCTTATTTATTTTTAGTAAACTTGAAATTTCCAAATCTGTCAATTTCACTCGTGCAAAAGAAATCCTCAACTACTCAATCACAAAAATGATGACAAATATTTCTTATTTGTTTTTTAAATTGAACCCTATTATAAAGTAAGTAAGTTTACCTACTAGGGACTAGGGATTTTAAAGAGAATTATTTTTAAGTTCTATCAGCACTATATGTATAGGTAGATATAAGTAGATAGGCTAAATACCCAAAGGTGAAGCTCTTTTTTTTATTATAATAATAATAAGTAATAGTAATAGTATACTTGACTAGGTTTTCTTCTCGACTTATGTCTAGAATCTTTAAAAAATTTCCTGAAATGGTCCAGGAAGTAGTTTTTAGTTCCATTTTTTTTTATTTTCTTCTAAAATTTACGAGAGAATGAGGACGGAAGAGATGGAAATTTTTAATAGAATTATTTCTAACAAGATATTATGAATCATGAAGGCACAAAAAAAAGTTTGCTTATGCAGATGAGAATTTGAGAAAAGTGATTCCCCAGACAGGGGAAAATCTTGATAGAAAAATCTCTCAAGTTCCGGGTACAAAATCTCTCAGAGTCTCAGCCAACTCAATTATAATTTATCAAAGGGTTAAATTTTCAGAATGCCTATAGGAGAAAGCAAAAAGATATTGGACCAAGTAGTACACAACATAGCCTTTGAAAAGTCTTATTTTGTACCAAAAAAGTTGTAAAAAAAAGTTTTCAAAAAATGAATATTTTAAAAAATCACCCCGAATTGTACAAGTTGTAATTGAAATTTCATGCAAATTCGAAAAATTCGCTTTTTCAAATTGTGTGAACTACAAGTAAAGAGATTACCTCAAGATTGTCGATATTTTAAAATACAAATAGGAGCTAAAACTCGAGATGATTGGAAAATATTTAGCTGATAGAATCTATTAGGGTGCAAATAAGTAATATTCGGGTCTAGGACTAAGGGGCCAAAGTGAAAGGAGCCAATGCATTTGGGGCCAATCATTTGGAGCCAATGTACCTTTGGGGCCAATGACATTTGGAGCCAATGCATTTGGGGCCAATGTACCTTAGGGGCCAATTTGTACGAGGTTGACCAACGGCTGTTCTGTCGAAACAATTCCATAGTTCATGGGGATACAATGGATCTCTTCTTATTGCTCGTCTTTTTAAAATTTGAGGTCGACCGATCCAAGTTGCTTCATAATAATCCATTAATGGTTCGAGCAGTTCTTCATTTTCTTGAAAAAATTCAAATTCGCAGAGAATCTCAAATGATTGAACGACGGCTTGAGTAGGTACGAAGGCAATGGATAAGATTTTCCTGAGATTTAATGCGAAGTTTTCTTCGTTTTTGTATCGTTTGTGGATATCTGGTAGGGATTGAATTTTCCCCCAAATTGCCTGGCTATGATGGAAAAAACAACCTTTCATTTCGGCCTCTGGGAAAGTATTTGAAAATGCATTTATTGAAGCTTTCTCAAAATCTGAAAGGATTGATTTGGGATTAAGTTTAATTCCAAGTTCATTTGTAATTCTAACAATTGTAGTTGTCAATAATCTGTATGATTTTTCTGTTTTATTTGGCATGAGGCAATACAACAATGGCAAGACACGGTTAGATTTGATACCATGGACAGTAAATAACTGTTTAAACAATGTAGGTACAACTTTGAAGGTTCCGTCGAAATACCACTCACTTGAACCTGCCAAAATTTTAAGATTTTCTGTTGTTGAAAATACGAGAATTCTTTCATTTGTAATAATCCCGGAATCAAAAAGTAAAAATTTATGGCCTTTTGCAGTTATTTGGTAATTTTGTGGAATTCTCAGAAGTTGTAAATTTTGTGGGCTTGATGGTTCTTTTTTTTCAACACGACGAGTTTTTCTGAGACTTCTTGACAAGGTCTCTAGTGGTGGAATTAGAGCTTTAACCGAGTCTTCCAGATCAGCCAAGTTGCTTGCAATTATTTGAGATGGGATTTCCTGAGTAGTTTTAGCAGAATGGTGCATTTGGTTTATGATTTTGCGAGAAATAATTTTTGCAGGATTTGCTACATGATCATGCTTTCCACAGATTTTGATATTTTCTAAATTATCTCCCATTTGAATTGCTCGAGATTTGCAAGGCTTTTCGACGCATATCCAGTATGTATTCAATTTACCTTGTGATTTTTTTCTATATGTTTCCCCACCTCCAATAAGTAGTGGTTTTCCCCATCGGCTCAGGTTTATTTCAAATGGCATTTTTGAAAATCCTAATTTTTCAAAATTTTAAATATTAAATAAAATTTTGCAAAATATTTTGTTTAAAGCTTATATTATAACATTATCTTTAAAAAATCTTTACCTTAAATTTGAAGTTTTGAGGATATAAGTTGTTGATTGAAAAATTCTGATTTTGTTCTGAATTCCAAACTCTAAATAGTAAAAATGTCAATATAATCTTAAAATATTTTTACAATATCAATATACTCAAAAAATTTCTATACCTTTTAGCAATCAAATGGTAAAATACTCCGAACAGTGTTCAAAAATGATGTCAAGGGCCCTTCAAACCAAACTTAAATTGAATTCGGGTTACTGTTGCTCAAAATGTCCTCTTGGATGAAAAAAATGACTTCTACTACAAATCCGAATCATGTAATGCAATGTAAAAATGTAAATGTTAAAAAATTGTAGTAAGAGCTAATAACATAGGTACATAGTTTCTCAATTTATAGATAATACCTTTTAAAAATGCTTTGAAATTGACCCTATACAGGTAGATACTTACTATTTACTCTTAGGTAGAATAATAATTC
>JAQIXA010000724.1:0-35584 GCA_034699045.1 Nanhermannia cf. coronata Gr-Ori-00579
AGTAAATAACCATCCCTGTATTTAAAAAATGCTATTCCTTTTCTACAATTGTTGAAGAAGGCAAAGAAGGCAAGTTTTGAATGCTTTTGAATGCTTGTTTTGAATGCTTTCACTTTTTCTCTTATTTTTTTGGCAAAAAAATATTAGGACTTTATAATCTAGCTAGCAGTCGCGGGCACAGACATTTTTTCCATTAAGCTAAATTAACAATTGTTATTTTGTCAACGAAGGAATTAACCATTCAGATACATTTCCGAACGGAAACTAAATAGATAACATCGGGTCAATAAGACTTTCGGACTTGTCAACAAAGGTCAAATTGCGAATCTGAAATCTGAAAATAGGGTCGTATAGGTTAGGTAATTCTTAAGAGTTTTCTTGAACCCAAGCAAGCATAGTATCGGTAATAGTAGTGAAAGTGAATTTATTTTTTAAATGGAAAATTTAGATTTACTAGTATATTACATCACAACCACAACACAATTACAATGTATCTTATGCGTATTATGGATCCTTAAATATTATTTAGATTTATGATTAAGGTTAAGGTAGGTGGTAGTAGGTACGAAGTATATCTGTAGTTTGAAGTTAGTATGTATTATGTAATGGAAGTAGGTAATCTAAAATATTTCTTGTATAAAAAAGTAAATTGATTCCTCTTTCGCTGTATGTTTAGGTGACAGAGAATAATTGAAATCGAACCCCTAATCTTGAAACCTCAAAAAAAGACTCGATATAAATTGCTTTAGGGCAATTGCTTGATAGGAATAGGAACCAAGTATATTGTGTGTGGTGAAAGCTATTTTTATTGCTTTTACTTTACAATACACGTACTATTATGTAGTTAGGAAAGTTCTCAACCTTTTTTTTTATTTCACCACAATCCTCATTTTCAATATCACCCTCACAAAAATGGACAAAAAATTATTACTACCACTACCGACTACCGACTACCAACTACCAACTACTACTCGTATATAGTCTTAACAGGCTTATTCTTATCATTATTCTTATTCGTAGTACATTATAGTAGGAAAAAAAGGTATCATTTATCATATTAATTAATCAACCAAATTTATTTTTTAGAAATTGGCCACAAAATTCACGATCCTCGTCCTCATTGTCAGTAACTAGGTACCTTATCTACATTAGAAGTAGAATTGAATAATATGTATGTAGGTACCTATAATAGGCATCAGATACACAACCTATATGGTATTTAAAAGAATAGAACATGCTCCAGGGAAATAAAACCCGATTTCCAAAACCTCTTATAAGAACTCTGTAAAACTGTAACCCGGATTTCAGACCGATTTTGAGTTTGAAACCGTGAGGTTCTCGGATTTATAAAGTTCTTGTTCTGCCTGCTGCCTGCAAAAATGTTCAAGTTTATGGGAAACTTGACTTGAAAGTTTCTCAAAATCACAAATACTTAAATAGCATTAGGTTAACCCTAAACTATCAAAAATTTATACTATTTGACTATAATTGAACCTTTGTGTATTAATTATTATATTTAAGAAAAGTCTAGCTGATTAAGTTATTTGAAGTTTTGAAGTTATTTGGTTTGGTTAGTTTCACCTGAATAATTAAATTCTATTCGATAAATCAATGGCATCGCAGTGGTCACTTTTTGTTCTTATCGTCACCACGATATTAGGTAAGCATTTCCCATTTCCTTTGTAGGCAAACATGCATTAGAAATTGACATTTTTATTTACTACAATTATTATATTTTGGGCAAAATGAACAGGCTTTTTTTGCCTCTGTTTTTGGCCCAACTATTTAATTTCTACTAAAGTAATTGAGTTAAGACTTTGAGTTAAATAGAACACTCAAATATATTGACTACTTTAATAAGCATTATGACTCTGCGTGTTTATTTCTCATAAAACACTTTTTTTGTACAATTTCATAAAGTTTTATAAGTAAAATTGTAGTAGCATTCTATTGATTATTAGTACATTTTGTGTAAAACAAAACAAAATGATAATATTTTTGAACTTTTCTATTCATCATATAATAACTAGAAAACTACTAAAGCCAGTACATTTATAATCTCAATCTCAATACCAACCCGGTATTAGGGGGATTTGATTCAATTATAAAATTTAATCATTTCAAAATCTTCTAATTTCTAAATGCATTTGCATTCATAGCATATTATATAGTAGTATGCTTACATAATGTTACATTTCAATTTCCATACCTTATGCTTTACATAAGCATACGAGTATATTTGTGATTGTGTAATATAGAAAGCACTTAAGACACGAATTTAATTAATTGGATTAAAATTTGGATAATGAGAAAAGGATTTATGGGTTCGAGAACAATATTATTATTATTATGATTTGGATTATTTTATGGAATTTCAACATGCAATAAGATAAAATTGTCTAGATATATCTTTTGATGCAAAAGGTCATCTAATAATCAATAATCATACTACTGGATAGCTCGTACTTATCTCGAAAACTTATGCATTTAGCTAAATTAGAATTTAATCTTGATTTAAGTCATAGAATTCCGACTTGAAATGTTAAAAATCAAATAAATATATCTATAAAGTATGATAATCTGAAAGTAGATTACAGTAGAAAAAAATAAATCTGTCAATATTTTGTTCATTTTAAGGAGGTTACATTTGGCATAATGAACTTTTTATAAGGTCAGCTGAAATCCTCGTAATCCTAATAAACATGATTTTGAAAAGATTGGTGTAATTGTATACCTTATAGAGCTGCTCAACTGTATTGATCTCTATTAGTAACGTAAACAAGTCGACTTTCTCCAGTCGAATCCCCTAACCGTTGTTAATACTGTCAAGTGTTTATGTTCATATAAAATTGTATCCAAGTTTTCAATCCATGTCACTTACAACTCTACTAGTATACTTATACTATATTATAGTAGGGTACTAGTACTGATATAACAAGAATTTAATCCGATTTCAACCATTAATTGGAAAAACACATGTAGTTTTACTTGAAACTTCAAGTACTAAATTGTACATACTTCCTAAGTACTACTAGATCTAAAGCTCTAAACTTGTTCTACTACTAATATAATAATAAAGTAGACGAAGAAATAAACCGAAAATGAGATTTAGATTGGGAACTTCCTCTTAAACTAAACTAAACAAAATAAATCATTTTGCAAAGAGCAAGAAATTCAATCCAAACAATGCCCAAGCAAAAAGTCCCCCTTTATCGGTTTCCAATTTATTTTTAAAAATTCAGTTTTAGACTATTCATACAATATATACTCGTATATTCAAATCCCTAATTAGCTATTTCACAAGATAATTGAGTTTAGATTTATAAAATTGTTGAATTTAAACAAATAAAGCAATTTACTTACGAATTGGGGCAAAATTACTGCTGGGGTATAATTGGGAATTTAGTATTCTATACACAGAGGAAATTAAAATTGTTGACTATAAATTAACTACTAAAAAATTTACTCGAGAGCAATTGCAACTATTAAGTACCTACTATTACTAGTATCTCTAAAATAAATAATCAATTCTCATTCTCAGATGTATCAGTACCCTACCTATTGTAGTACGACTATCAGTATAAGCTTTTTAGATAATTTAGGCACCTACTTTTTGTTTGAAATAATCCAAATTGCAGTATGATTCTGACGTATATAATCAAGTAAATAATAAAAGCTCTAGTCTAGACATAAAGGTATCTGCTCTATGTCTATGACTATAACAAACAGAACAGAAATCATTAGGCAGGTATCTTTTCGTTTGATTTTCGATATTTTCAAAATATGAAATCTATTTTGAGAAGATCTAACCTACAGTATAGTACAGATATAAAGGTAAATAATATCTAAATTTTCACAGTATCATGTATCTAGAAGGTATTTTTATAGATTTTAAGCATTTTCTAGACTGGAATGAAATTACAATGCTGTATACAGAAGTTTTACTCTTTATATTTACATATCTGTACTATTGTAGTTGTCTCCAAATTTCACTTGTCAAAACCATACCTAAAAGGAAAAGGGTAAACAATTTTCTCTCTACTTATACCTATGAGTATTTCAAGTTTTTTAAATCATCATCAGGTTTCACTGGATTTTCAAAAGGTTTTGGAAAAAGCTTTACATAAATTCAATATCTTTTTCCAGAAATATCAGTAGAAGTAAATAAGCTGGAAAAATAAGAATTCAAATTCAAATTCAAGTTTAAATATCTGTACTCTGGAAGTATCTGTACCTACAGATCTTTTGTATCCTTCGGTTTACATGAGAGATTACGAAATCCTAGATTATTTGTTGTGGGAATTTAAGGGGTTCAAATAAATACAAATACAAATAAGATGCTTTCACCCATCTCAAGCTCAAATTGAAAGTTGAAAGTTTTGAACCCTAGTAGGTACTACAACTACAAGTAGAGATTTATATGTTTACTAGGATTTAATTAACTACTCATTAGTTAATTATTAATTGTGCGAGCAAATCTTTGAGAACCTACATTTTTAAAACATTTTTGCGGTTTGACTATACATTTCAGACTTGCATTAATAAGGTAGGTATATACTCTGTAAAATATTTGAAATGTATGAAAAAAACTATCTAGACAATTTATTAAAGAAAATTCGGTACCACTTAAAGATTCTGTAAAACCGCAGGGAGTAGGGTCACTGGAAATTTTTTGTCGAAATGGCACAACTAGACCCATATAAAGGTCCTTCATGCGAAATCCGTCCAAAAGTATTCAACTAATCTTCTAGACAGACAAGCAAACAGATGGATAAAATGTTGAATAGTAAGTGCTCGCTTCGCTCGTACATAAAAGTACCTACTATAAAATATTGAGGATTTTAAGTAAGTTTAAGAGTCAAAATGAGGAAAAGGAAGTCGGAGAAGAAATGCACGTCAAGTGTATGACAGATTGAAATGAAATTAGAGAAACCGAATCGTGCAAAAGAAAAGGGTGGGGGATTTCAGATTTCCAGCAGCAGATTTGAGATTTGAGATTCCCACTTGGAAATTGAGGAAACAGGAAATTCAGAGGAATTGCTTTTACTTGATCTAACTATGAATTTAGTTCTTTGTTGTAGCATACACTACACTACACTACAGTCTACTTTCTCTATAAAGTTCTTTGAACTTTGAACTGCTGGAGATTTCTCAATTTCCTCTTCCAATATTTAAATATTTAAAAATCCAATAAAATAGTAGGGTAGGGTACTCTTATTACGATTAGTTAGAGAGTTCAAATTTCCTTGTTCTATTCTGTAAACACAAGGAATTCATTTATTTTTGGGTTTTTTAAAAGCAGGAATTTAGGCATTTGAAGATTTAAAATTTTTTTTAGTATACATGGTTGGAAGGTTTGCCTACCTAGTTGAGATAATTTGATCTAGAAATAACTAGATTTCCTTAAGCATTTTTTCTCAAAATTTTGACCAAAATTTCGTTTAAATAGCTAATTATCCTACTATCAGTAATTACTACCCTCTGATATAAGTAGGTACCTAAGTACCTACCATTAAAATCGAATAATACTCGTATTATACATATTTAATTTGTAGATATCAGAAATTACCTACCTATAATAGAAGATTCGATAGTTTAACTTTTTAATAAAATTAGGAATAGAATTGGGTATTAATTTGGCTAAGGAATAATTAAACCATTGAAAAATTTACGATTTTTGGAATTTTTTAATGATTACCTACTGATTCTGATTATTTAGCTTAAAGTACCCTACCTACCTACTAATATATAGGTAGGTCTAAGGGTACTCTAAATTCTTTCAAAATGTTTGCAAATCATTTCAAATACATTTTGATTTCGATCATTGATCCTATATACTAATCCTTATTTAATGAATTGATTTCCCTCAAAAAGTTGAAACTTTGAAACTTTTAAGCCAGCCAAGTGTACCCAGTGTAAGTATGTGGTTTCTCTGATCTTTTTTTGGAAGGATTTCAGCTTTCATTTTTAATTCTTTTGCTGTAACATTTAAGTAATTTGAATTTGAGAGTCATACGAGTATACCTATCCTTACATCGACTATTCACTTTTAAATCAAGAATTAGAATTGAAGTTTGAAGTTTTTTGATCTTTGATTCTCTGACTGATCCTCACTTATTACATGTCTATTCATCCAAAAGCAAAGATAGAAATCCCCCTTTGAAATTTTCAATTTCAATTTAGTATTCTGTAATTTGAGGTTTTTCTCCGGTAAACCCTCTGTCCATGTCAATCTTTCAAATTAGTTTGTCTACATATGCTTTTGGGTTTTAGCTTCTACTCGTATTTTAAATTTTTATTAGTAGACTTTTCTAATTTTACCCAGTGCTTTTTAAATCACCTACCTGAATGAATGAACGGATGAATACTTTATATACCTCTAATTATAATGATAGAATTCATAGAATTCAAAGAATTGAACAGAGAGAATAAAGGATTCTTTCTGTTCTACAAACTCGGGTTTAATGTGATTATGCATTAAAATTTAAATCAACTAATTTAGGTAGACTAATAAAGATTAAAGGGCAAAATAAATTCCATTGAACACAAAAGGATTTCAAGGGATTCGAACTCAACCAAATGAATTCGAATCCATCACTTGCGGTCTCAAATTGTGAAATTGGTGAATAAATTCTCTGGAAAACCCTTCCCCAGCTCATCCAAATTCATTTCTCATCTTGTCTATGCTTTAAGTTTATATACTTGTATTCCCTTATGTTCAAAACGCTTTATTTTCCCATATTATTCAAGTAAAAGTATCCTTATTTCTGAAAAAAGTTACTTATTTTACTAGAGTTTATACTTACTGTATATCCATAATTATGAGATAAAAATCGCTCAATTAGGAAATTGTTTTTGTAATTACATATCTATAAATGTTAGTTCAAATTTTCAACTACATTTTCAGTCTCAAAAAATTCTCACAAATTACAGTCAATCCCCCTTTGAAACTATGTACAAAAAAATCATGTAAGTAAAAAACGAAAAAGAAATGATTTTGGATCATTCTATCAGGACATTCTAACCAGACCAAATTCAAATATTGCCCAAATTTAACTTAGCTTGAATTGATTTTATTTTAGGTATGAACTACGAGTATTATTGAAATTTTGTTTAGGGCTTATTTATTAGTATGTACACTACCTAATATTGAGTAGAAAAATTTTGAGTGACAAGTGATTTGATAGGTATGTACAGTAAGGTGAACCTTTACTTGTTAACACATACGATAATATAAAACTTTCGCAATCTCACAGTTAATTTCATTTGAATTCATCTTGAATTCAACTTTTCCATCACCTTTCTCATACCTACAGATACATACATACATACATACTAAATACATACCATATATAGATAGGCCTACATACAATCCTCATATAACTTTAGACAGATCGAAATTCGAAATGAAAGACAGGAGGAAAATAAGTAAGACATTTTCCCCTTTGTTAGATAGATACTTTCCCCCCTTGTATTACTTTTCTCTCTTGTTCTCACATTTTCTACAGTCGAGTCTGTACACTTTTGTCCTACAAGTATCAAGTACTACTACAGTATAGTAGGTACTGATACTTATACAAGGTATAAGTATCAAGGGAGTCAGTCAACTTAAAACCAAAACTTGGGTTTTTTGTAAATGATATGGTTTTCGAAGGTAAAGCTCAAACTATTAATATTAACTGTAGGGGAGGCAAAGTATAAAAAAAAGAAAAGGTTGAGTTTCTGCCCACCTTATAAATTGTATTTTGTACATTTTTTGTATCGATCTCTACTAAGAATATTTTACATTTTTACCAAAAGGGGCCTTTTTGCTTAAACTTGAGTACAAAAATAACATACTAGTACTCGTAGTAGTTCATATCAAAATAAACTTTCCTTAGCCCTACTATTACTGTAAGGGTGTGGGAGTTTAAGAAAGTTTTTCCCCTTCTCATGTTACCAAACACTTACACTTACTGTTACTTTCAGAAAAAAAAAATTTCAAAACAAAATGTGATTTACGAAATATATTCAAGATTGAATGTATTTTGGCTAGTGTAGTGTAGAAAAAAGATCAACATCAATATCAGACACATTATGTCAATGCACATTTAGGTATTGATGATCTTGAAAAGGTCGAATTTCGAATTCTATGAACTTGATCTAAAAGTGTAGGAAATGCATGTCATATGGCAGGAGAAAACGGGACATTTGCACAGGTTTTAAAATCCAGATATAATTTAATTGTTCTTTCTGAATTCTAGTCATCTAAAATCTCTAAAATTTCTCTAAATTTTTCAAAATTTCTCAAAATTTTGATCAAAAATTGACAATAAAAGCAAAATTTTGACCAAAAATCAACAGAAAAAAGCAAAAAAATCTAAAAATTTTGACTAAAAATAGGCAAATAGGCTAATTTTTCAAAATTTTGATCTAAAATCGACAAAAATATGCCATTCTAAAAGGCTACTGATAATAAACTTGTGAAATCCTTACTCTTTGGGCCTATACTATAACCTAAACAGCCCATTTTTACAACAAATTGTAGAGATTGTCATATTTAGATTTAGAAAAAGTTTCCTACTACTCGTATGTACCCTACTTGTATCTGTATTCCCAATGGACATTTTAAGATTTGTGATTCTTGGAATCTTGGTCTTGAAGTTTGAATCTGAATTCTGAATCCTCAAGTTTTAAAAATGAGGGTCGGTTTTTGTTGGTTAGGGGAGAAATAAACTTTTTTATCTTATTCATTTACTCATAGTCACTCTAGATTTGAATCTACTGCTTAAACTACACTATAAGGCTTTTGCTTATACTTTTTTTATAATCCTCATTTATACATTTACTATGAAACCCTATAGATGCCCACGCATTCATCTGAAATATTTTTTTTACACATTTTTTGTCTAATAGAAGTTACAAAAGCATACCTTAAATACTTACCTTACTTTTACTTTATAAAAGAATATTTCTGTCCCAGACTTTTGATTTTTCTTTTGAAGCAAGTTAAAAGATTTCTTTGGGTAAAAATATCTAAAGTGGAATTTATAGATACTTTTATACTTCAGGTAGTAGTACTATAGGGCCAACAAGTCGTTTTATAAAAACTTGTAAAAAGTAATGTGAACACGTGTATTTCAGATAGATATGGTACTTTTTACAAAAAAAAAGTTGTTCAAGAATGGTGCAAAGGTATTTTATTTCACCTTTGGAAACTATTCTGCTATCTGCAATGTTCAAATTTTTTCTGATTCTGATCATACTAGACCAGTACTAGATATTTTGGTCTAAAGTCTAAAGAGATCTACGTGTTTCAAGAACTCTGCCAATGCAGTATACAGTAGTTAGATTTATATCTGTATTTAAAGTCTTATATCGCAGTGTCAAAGTCTAGTCAAAAAGTCAGAATCCTTTGATCTACTTTATATTACTTACATTCTTTTGGTGAAATTGGATTGAATTTCACCAAAAGAAAGTTGACTTGTAAATAAAAATTTTGCATCAGAGTATGTGAGAAAAATACCATTACTGGACTTTGGAAAATTTGCATTATCGTAGGCCAAGAATTTTCAAAATATTCTCGAAATTTCGAATCCAAACTATCTAAGTAATATTAGTATAATACCATAGACAAACATAATATGTTTGTCTATGATACTACCTATCTTCTCTTTATGAGATTCAAAAATCCTGTGCACTTTTTAGCTCAATATGGCATTTTGATTTCTAAGAATAATCATGTATCACCTTTTCAAACTAAGACTACATAGTCTGGTATTGGTAGGATGCTCTAATGTTCAAAAAAGTATTCATGAATAAGAAAAGAGTTTTTTTTTCGCAATCCAATAAGACTTTTTAGGTATCAGATGACAAGTTAGATTTGATTATAAGAAAGATAGGACGACTGTAGAATGTACTAATAAGATTACTCACTAAATTCAGTACCCTACTAAGGTACTTTACTACTCTATTTAACATAGGGTTAGGCCAGAAAGTACACTTTTTTTTAGATTTTTAGTGTAAAAAATGACAATGGAAATTGCTTTCTCTACTACCCCTCACATATGGCAAAAGTAGAAAAGTTTCATATACCTACCTATAAATACTGGTAGAATGTAAGTTTATAAGATTTTTTTTTCAAACTTATCAGCAGTAGTAGTAGTAAAGGAGGAATAGAGTAAATTTAGAATAGGATTTATGTTCTGGCCAACTTTTATTACTTTTTTCCTGTCATAAATCCTAAAGAAATGACCGAATTAGCCAAAAAAAACCTTTAAAATGCTATCCTTTGAAAATTCCAGGTGCTTTGAATATTTCTATCAGTTTAAAAGAATATTCATATCGATTTGCGTATTTCAGACACTAATACACCTATCTGTAGTTTAGATAATCAATAATTTATCTTAATTTACTCGAGGATTTAACTGTAAATTATATATTTATAATATCTAAGGCTTACTAGGAGAATTAAGCCTCAGTTTATTAAAAATTCTTCCAGAAATTCAATTTTTAAACTACTCGTATAAAGCATAGTATTCCATGTTAAACTATAGGTATAATAAATTAGCATTTATTATTTTAAGCTTTTTGGGAATTCTCTCTCCAAGTACATTATATGCATATGGTAGGGGATAATTTATTCTTCTATTCAATTCTCTAGAGTAAAAATAATTTTCGAAAAAAAAAGTATTTTGAATAAAAGTGTGTAGATAAGTACTCTACTACAAGTACATAATAATGCATACTTTATATAGTAGTTGGAGAAAGTTGAAAAGAAAGTAAAGAAATGCTGGCAGAATACTTAATTTAGTTATTATTTCGTTTACTACCTATCTACTATTACTGTAGTATAGGTATAATAAGAATAAGCTACTCTAAATGCATCTATGTATAGTTAAAATAGCATAAACATAAAATCAGCTGAAATTTACATATCTTTACTTCTACTCGATTGTATTTCATTTCATTAGCTATTTTGGCATTCACAAGATAGGTCTTTTTACACTATACCCTACCTATAGAATAGAGGATATCCATTAAAGTTCTTTTCAAAATAGAATCTTATTATTAGGCAAATAGATTTCTGTTTCTTACTTTTACTGATACGAGTATCTAGGTCTAAATATCTACGAGTAAAGATACTTGAGTTTTCAAAATTCCTACTTACTTTTTATTGCTTTTGAAATTTTTATTCCAAACCAGGACTGACCAAAGTGTCCCAAATTTATTTTAATTAGCTTTATTTCTTTAATTATGGTACAAGATCCATTAAGAAATTAAATACTCCAATATTAGAAATGGACATGATATGAAATTTCTTATGAATTTGTATCAAAATAAACGCTAATTAAACTGCTACTTTGGGACAATTTGATCAGTCTGGATTTGGATAAAAATTTTCAAATTTGTTTTTTCCAAATTTTTGAAAATTTTTGAACCAAAAAAGTCATGAAATTAAGGGTTTTTGGACCAAAAGTGTCAAGAAACTAATCGCAAGAGGTTTTCGACGAGGTCTTCTGACCAAAAAATACTTTTACTTGTAGATTATTTGTAGGAACTTGCGAATGGACGAATGTGTAAATAAATGCTATAAATTTTATTACATCTGACAGCTGCTTTCTCTTCACCCAGGAGACCTTCTACTACTGATAGCACTGGATACAGCTTCTAGTACAACTATAACATACTCGTAGTTAGCTATCCAGAGTCCTGAATTCTGAGTAAATTCAGGTTGAATAGTCGACTCATGAATACAGTACTACCTAATACTACCTACGTACGAGTAGAACATGAAAACTAGATCCAAAAAGCCAAAAAATACATAAAAATACATAAAAATATAGTAAGTAAGTAGTAGGATCTAAATTCTAAATTGAGGACAATATAATAGCAATAGGTAGAGTACTCTATGTAGTAATAAAAACTTGCTCAAATTCTTTTACTTTGTATTTTGTATGTGAATCCTATTCCTGCATTTGCCCTGAGGAGTAGAAAAAAAGAGTAAAGTGAAATTGGAAAGTTCCGTCGATCCTCTAACTTGTTTTGTTATATTAGGATCACCCTGTATATTAGTATTAGTATGTAAGTAGTGAATATATTCAATCGAAAAAATACATTATTAAATAAAGTATCCTAAATCCTACCTACTTACATAACTACTGATAGTATAGTTGATAAAGTAAATCGAAGCCACTTTATTTCCAATAAAAATTTTGTAAATATAACTTTATTTATTGATTCTTTCAGGTTCTTTTGGTGTTGGTGATGCAAATGCAAGGGTGAATGAGTTGGCTGGATCTAAATCGAGAAAACATCACAATCACAGACACTACCATTCTTCTGAAGAGGTACAATTTTTCATAATTTCATATACTTATCCATAGGATATTTCACAATATCATTCAGATTTCTGTTATTTTTTCAAAATTTTGAACAAGTTTGAACTTTTTTCAAGTAGGGTAATGTGACTAATTCTAAGGATAAGATACAATTTTTCATAATCTTAATGCTCTTAATCGGATATTTCGATATCAAATTTGATGATGATTTCAACAAAATTTTCGAAATTTTCGAAATTTTGAACTTTTATAATGAGGTGAAAGTCGTGATTTTGTAGTCAGAATTTGGTTCTACAGATATAATATTCATACATTGTATGAATATTGTATTGTAAATTATCCAAAATTTTGGAAATTTTGAACTGAAATGAAGGGTTTATTTCTAGTAAAAAATTAAAATTTGAGCTTTATCTTCAAGTCTCTGGAAAAGACTCTTCTGTTCAAAGTAATGATTAATAGTAGGATGAACTAATGATTACAATCGACTTTAAATGACATGACAGTCCCAAGATTGACTCTTTCTTCTATAAATTAGGAAAAGTAAAGCTTTATATGGGCTTGTGGTGGGTTGATAAATCTTCAAGTCTATGGCTTAGCTTATCACCCTCTTAATCACAAAAGTACAAAAAAAGCTCAAAATCCAGATTTTGAGTGAGATTTTTATAATAAAGCTTTATTTTTTTACAACTCTAGCTACTTCTAGCTACTTCTAGTTAGTATTTAGTATTTGTATAAAATAAAGCTCATTCATTTACAGTATGGATTTTTCTCTTGCTTGCTTGAGACTTGAGTGTTTCTCGTTAAATCTCGAGGGATTGAATTGAATTGAACCCTTAGACTTTTAGACTTAAACTTTCATGTACTTACAATTTCCCCCAAAAGTACGAGTACAAGTATACGGATAGTAATTTTAGTTACTCAATCTCATTTTCGTATGAAAGGTAGCCTTCTACTTCTAGTAGTATACTCGTAATCATAATAAGCAAGAGCTCATCAAGTCTTATTTAGGATTCTTATAGGTACTTGTATCTAATATTACTAGAATCTACTAGATATTGTAGTAGGACAAGTAGGAGTAGAAATAGACTTTTGTTTAAGTTTTGTAAGAAAAGTCGAGCTGGATAAATAAGTACATAAAGGTTTCAGTAGGGTACCACAAAAGTGTGGGGAAAGCCTGATTACATCTCTCGATCTTGAAATACATTTCAAAAATTATACCTACTACCTAGACTACTTACTCCTACTACCTATAGGTGCTTACTAAGGTACACATATAGGTATATAAAATTTATACAATGGCTTGTACAGCAGGCTTTTTTAAAATATCAAAATATAAAAACTAAATATTTACAAATTACTGGGTAGGATATTTCAGCAAGATCAAAAAAATTTAATCTAAACTGACCCGAACATTCCCTTCAGATCAAAATCAAGCTGATTATTTAATAAAATATAAGTACAGTCTACAGTAGAATAGAAAAATTGAGATGTTTTTATATTAGTAAAAACAATTAGACCTATTTTATCAATTTCTAGATCATATTTAAGAGATCCATTTACATTTACATTTATACTATACGAGTACTCGAAAGTTTGAGAATCGATAGTACAGATAGTTAGGTATTTCAAGATTTTTCAAATAATAAATATTTTATAAGATTTTATCCAGATAAGTTAAATATCTGCAATTTTTACGAAAATTTGCTTGATAACAGTTGACCTTTCAATATCATTTGGCCAATATTCTGTATTTGGCAAAAATTAACTTTTGACGATTTCCTCATTTGGCTAGTCGTGAGTGAGTAAGCCATCAGTCAGATCGAACAATTGTGTCCAACAGGAACTTTACAAGTACTAGTGCTAGTAGATTGTAAAGCGAAAGAGATTAATGATTTCGGTTTGACTGACCCCCCTTAGAGGAAATTCTTTACCATACTTTATTATCCTGTGTAGCAGTAATAGTAGCAGATTGCATTTATTATGTAATGGGAAAAATACATACATACATACTCGTACTATATATACAATAGTAAACTCTTAATCAAAGTATTTTTCATTAGCAAAACCAAAAGTCTAGCAAAAATGTCTGTTTTATGACCAACTTGATACTGTCACCTCGAAACTTGTCTATCACTTTTCTATGTCTATTCTCTACCAAATTCACAAAATGAAACTTTTTTGATTATAATAAAAAGGCAAAAAAAGTCAAGTCATTTCTATTTTTAGTGAATTTCTAGTACTCTACTTCTACTAGTAGCAGTAGAATCAAAGGCCTTGTCTTACGACCCACGAGAATAATTCAATCTCTTTCTATTCTTTACAGAAAATTAAATTTTTTTCAAACAATTTCATATATCAAGAATTTTACAAGTCGACCAAATCTACTAGTACTTTGAGTATCAGTGCAAGTTATAGTTTGATATTGATAGGGTTCATGTCTATCCATCATTTGCTTGAATGAAATTGCTCGGCATTCACTTTTCGACTTACAATTCCAATTGAACTGAAGTTGGCCACTTTACTAATACAACTAGGTACAGATAGCTATAAAAAATTTGCTCTTATTTTATGAAACCTATAAGAATTTTCTAGAAAAAGTACCTAGAGAGCTAAGGTAGGGTAATTTGCTTTATTAAAAGTCATCCTAAGACTGAGAAATGAAATTGAGACTCGTGTTTCTGACCAATTTCATCAATTTCTAGATCATGTAAGAGATCCAGGTATTTTTTATCGTCGACATTTATACCCGAAAGTTTGAGAATCTTGGTGAAATTGCAGTTTTTTTTGGAATCATATGTTTTTTATGATTTTATACTTGGAAAAAAAGTTCAATCAATCTTGTTCATTTTTTTGAGGATTTTAAAGAAATGTCTTAATCTTAAAAGCTAAAGCTGATAATTTTTTTTTCTATTTTAGGATGAAGAACGAAAGAATTCGAATGTGGAAAGTTCAGTAGTAGCAAATAAATCGATGATGCTCGAAGAGCTTTTGGTCTCAGCCTTAGAACATCCCACAGAATGGCATCAATTACGTTTACATTTTGGTGAGTCTCATTTCCTTTTCCGGAGATAGTTACACCATTATATTACGGGTAGTTAGCTCAAAGTTCGAGTTTTATTTTACTAGGGGAGAGAAAGAAATAGAGTTCTAGAAAAAAAGGATAGGTATAATAAAATAAAACAAAAAAAGTATTCAACAGAAAGAGAGGAATAATTGTATTTCAAGTTATCTGTTATTTTACAAGTTCTCAGAAAATTAAAAAAACCAAGCTCATAGGATCACTGCCATTTGTCCAAATTGAATATTAAGACAAAAAATGAACAATTTTCATTTTAAAAAACCTAAAATTAACAAAAAAATCGATCAATTTTTACAAAAAAAGGGTCAAATTGTACAAAAAAGGGTCAAAAACTGATCAATTGGTTCAAAAAAAGGTTAAAAAAAGTGATCAATTTGTCCAAAAAATGATCAAAAATTTATTTTCAAAAAAGGCCAAAAACTGACAAATTATGTACGCAAAATACAAAAAAAAGATCTATTTTTATAAAAAAAAAAGTGTCAAAAACTGATCAATTTTTGCAAAATAGACAAAAAATTGTTAAAAAAGTCTCGTTTTAAAGTAGGTATGTATAAGGTGCTAGATAGCTTTAAATAAATAGATAGGTACCCTACTTTATTCGAGAAATTCGAGATGTCTTTGTTTGTAGATTGTTGTGATTCAAAAAAACTGAAAGATTTGAATCAAATAAGAAATTGAACTTGATTTCCTTATTGACATTTTCTAATTGGGAATAATAGTAGTAGTATAAGTTTTGAGTTTTTGACAAAAATTCTTAAAAATCTTGTAAATTAACCCAGAACAGATAGACTTTTTTCTGCGAATCTTATTCTTTGATTCTCATTTCCTTTATCTTATCTTGAGCTTTTTTTCGTCCAATTTAAGTCATATACTTTAGTCACAAATGATCATCGAAAGTAACAGTTAAAGACATTCTTAATTATCCCCATCCAAAATAATAGTATGGATAAATGAACTCTTTTCTTTTTAGAATTTAAAACTTTTTCCATTAACTTGAACAATTTAGAACATACATACGAGTACGAGTACTCTAGATCTTACCTTTTTTACAATTGATTAGTCTCAAACTACTAATAGGTACCCTAATTATAGGTACTGTCAAGTCATAGTCATAATTTTGAGGATTTATGTCTCTTTTGTCAGAAAAATGTCAAAAAATTTAGATATAGTTTAGAAATAGCATCAGTTTAATGAGGATTTAATTTTTTTGATATCTGTAGTATCAGTACCTACATAGGTATAATTATATTCAGTGTAAAAAATTACGTATGAATTTTTTATCCCAACTTTTCAAGTTATCGTTATACGAAGTAATCTAAATTTAATATCAAAGTTTACTTTTGATTTTTACTTTGTCATTCTCAAGTTTCACTTTTGTGAGCTCATAATTTCATAAAATATTCAAGAAATAGGATCCTGGGTGTTCTACATATTCTGCATTTCATATGTCAAGGCTATCATTTGGTGATTATCAAAGTAGGTACATGATATATGATATAGAATCGTTATATCATTTCCTTTGGGTAATATTAAACTTTCATTTAAGTTTGTTCTTAATCATATAAGCACTTATATGCTTATGTACTTGTGGGTAAGTGATTAAGGAGATAGGAAACGGGAAACTCATTACAATATTATACCCATTGAGAATATTATATTACATTTAGCTCAGAAATACACACCATGTACGAGTATATGACATTTGAGCTACAAAATAATTTGTCAAATTCCGAATAGTCCAAGTTTTCTAAAATTGTATTCTTCTAATGTCTGAAGGACTTTTGACTTTTGAGTACCCTAGCATTAACTTGTGCTATCATTTTCAATAATTTACAAATCTAAAATCCAACTACTCGTATCTAATTTTTAAGAAATTTTGTCATAATAATTTCCAAGTGGAATTTTCAACAAATTCAATTTGACTCAGGAGATATTCTATAATTATTAGGGCAAAATTAGGTAATAAAGAAATTTTAAAAATGGATTAGATATACGCTAAACCTCTTTTCTCTGTAGGTTACTAAAAATTATTTGAGAATTCGGACTTTGATAGGTATGTACTATGTACCCTATCTATCATTGTGCGAGCGAAGCGAGCTATTACTATTCAACTTTGCTTGCACTTTGTCCGTCCGTCTGTCTGTTATGTCTGTCCGCGGCATAACTCGAAAACTACTGGACCGATCTTGACTAAATTTGTCATGAATGACCCTTATAGGGTCTAGTTGTGCATGTTCGACAAAAATTTCAGATTGCTCCACCCCTTGGGGTCACGGGGACCCTTTATGGGTTCCCCATGTTAATCAAATGGGAAAAATCAAAAATGAGGTTTAAGTGGCTTTAGGAGTAATCGACGACGGGGATTCCGAATTTGATATCAGTTAGACCCGGGAGTTGACCTTTGACCCCCGAAATTGACATTTGAAACTGAAAAATGCTATATCTTTAAATTTAAGTGGTTCTAGGGGGTGAGATTCTGAATTTGACATCATTGAACGAGAAAATTGACCTTTGACCCAAAAAAATGGGGTGTCTTGGGAAGTTTTCAACGATTTTTTATAATCAACTTCTAGTGAGTTGATTAAAGCCTAGTCTATGAATATTTAGAACCTTTTTTGTACCAAAGATTTTTTTTTTGAAATATTTCCTTATTTTAAAAAAATTCATCTGATTTGACTAATTGTAAGGTAAAATGTATTTTTCTGAAATTGTACGTCAAATCACAAATCGTGCTTTTAGACCAAAAATTTACTAAATTTTCTAAAAAGATCAAAAAGTTGCCACCAGTTATTACACTGATTCTTTGTGATTTTTTGACAAATAATTTGTAAAAGCCCAAATGTCCTAGACCATCATTTTCACTGCTCTAATTGCTCTTATAAAGTTGGCCAAAACTGTCATTAACAGGCCCTACATTTATCAAAAGAACGAATTTCATCATAATCAGATAGTTAACTTACACTTAAATGAACATAAGGCATTTTAGCAGCAAAGTAAAGCAAAGCATTTTCTTCAAAAACTGATCTAAAAACAGATTAATTGCCCCCTTCTTTCTTAATTAATCCCATTTCCCCCTTACTAAACCTATAGTTAATTCTCCCTTTACTTTCAGGATTTTTAAATAATTGAGTTTACTTTATTTTATACCATTAGTACTGTACTTTACTACTATAGTACTAGTACTTTGATAGTATGAGAAAGCAACTAAAGTAAATTTCATGGAAAAAAAGAAAGGAAAAAAAATTATCTTAAAATGCAATCTAAGTTCGGACTAGTTGAGTATTAACTCTCTAGTACCTACATAGATATTGAGGTTTACTTTGTGAACTTTTACAAAATTCTAGTAGGGTTAGGTAATCTAATAGTCTACATAAGTTACTTATACTTCTACTAGTACTGGTAGTTTGAGTAAAAAAAGTTTTGCTAATCTCATCATGCAAAGAACAAGCTCTAAAAAGTACCTAAAAAATACAAAACACCCATAGTTGTAGGTATAACTATTCTAAAAGAATGGTTCTATTCTGTACAGTTTTTGTAGTTTTTGTCGAATTCGAATTTTTAAGCTCGTTATAAAAGCACTACCTAGATATATTAGTACAGCTTCATGTCCCTAGTTCTAGTACTGGATAAAGCAAATTAATCCAATTCCCTTAGTAGATAGAAACCTACCTTTAAAATGCCAAGGGAAATGTAATAATCATGAATTTTCTAAAAAAGAATAAAAGCCAAATAGGTTCTAACAAAATATAAAAAAAGTTCTCAAAAAACGCAAAAAACCTTAGCTGAACTAACTGAGCCAAGTCAAATAGAAAAATTCAGTGTCCTTGCACTACTGCCTAGTACTCTGATTTTTTTAAGCAATTTTTGACTAGATATTTGGATATTCACTTTTTATTGGTTATTTATGCAATAATACTAGGTAGGGTACTTTGAGTCTAGTACATACTATATAGTATTAGGGATTTTCGAGTTTGTTTTTAAGAATATTGTAGAACATGAGTAAAGTAAACTGAAGCTTTGGCAAGGATTATATTTAGCTCAATTTTTATGTTTATTATACTACGAGTACTGTCCATTTAAATTGTAGTACAATTTACCAGAGAGCCAGAATACAAAATGGCCCAGTAAACAAATATGATTATTTGATATCCTCAAGGTTTCTCACAGGATATTTAGATACACTACTCTACGTACTAGATAGAGATAAAATGATGAACTACTTTTACTGAGGGTAGTACGAATTTATATTTATGACCATCAATAATATTCTCAGCATGTTTGCTTACTAAAATATACGAGTAAAATAGCAGGATAGTAGTATCAGTAAAAGTAAAAAGTTATTTCTCCATCAAAACTTATCGAGGGGAAAGTGGAATGATTGACATTTTGTTTGCTTTTGAGCTTTACTCGGATTACTAGATAGTAGGTACTAGGATCTTGCCAAAAATTGTATTTTGATACTCGTATCTAAATTATTAATTAAATTAATGTATCATAAACAGTACTAGATAGTAGTAGTACGTACTTTTGAAATATCCGTAGTATTCTACTCATTGTATCTCGAAAGAGCATCACTTCAAGAGGATATTTTGCAAAAAACTGAAATATCTGTATTTAGTTACATATCGTGTTGCATGTTTTATAAAAAAAAATCTTGTTTACAGGATGATCGAAAAAAGTTTGAAATTTGGTGAAATGCGTCTATCTACTACTCGTATAGACTTGGACTGTAGTGTAGGCTACTGACATATGAACTAGATATGAGTCAAAAGTTGCAAAAAGTTTGTTTCATGATTTTATATTACTTTTTAAATTAAATTTATACGAATGATTGATGGGGAAATAATCGAAATGTTGCAAAAAAAAGTTTTCTGTCGATCATTATCCTCTCAGATTTCAAATTTTTGACATAGATACCCTACCTAGGTATATCAAAAATAAGAAGATTTTGAATTCATCATATTCTTGTATAAACTTCAAAAGTTAAAATAAACCTGAAAAGCTAGAATAGGCAATATAGGGACTTATTTAGATCTTGTTTTAAGTTTTGATAAAGTACACTAGATTTATAGTTATTGTTCCAAGCTGGGCACAAATACACGTTAGAAATTAGAAACAAATGTTCAGAAATGTTAGTTTTAGTTTCAAGTTTTATGGGCTTTTCGAAAGTACCACAAATTTTAATTTCTATTGACATTTAATAAAGTAATTTGGCTAATGAGTAAGATTGTGTAGTAATTATGAATATTTACTACCTACATGTACACATAGTATTAGAGCCTTATAGTATATACTGTAGTACATGGCATGGTTTGCAGTTAATAGTCAAAATATCCGCATTGTACACTTAAAAACTTGAGAGAATTTTGTATATACAAAGTATGGAGCCAAGTCAAAGGGTATTGAAGTAATATTCATAAAATGTATAAAATGTTCAATTTTGGATTTCATACTTCTATTTCTACGAGTAGTACCTACTAGTATCTGTAGTAGTACTATACTAGTCATATGTAAATTTAGATAAGAGAACACATCTGTGATAAGAATAGTAGTTTCACACGTTTATGCAAACTTTTAGAATCGAATCAAGAATCCTACTACTATCAGTAGTACTATATGCGAAAGTTTTTATAAGAACATTATTATATTTTCAACTCCGATTTCTCGATTCGATGATAATGATAATTCACTACTAGTACTAGTACTTGTACTTGATAGTACAAGTGTAGAATTATCTTGGGAATAGTTTAGGTGTAGAAATAATACGTTAACTTTTCATATCCTATGGGTTTTTGCGGTAACTTTTTTTTTATTTGTTCAGGAGGAAACGTACATTCTTCTCATCTCCTCACAAAAAGTCACTAAAAAGGAGAACAAAGTCTTTGAAAAAAAGTTTAAACTTTTATTATGAAATTGGCGTTTTTTTTTGGTTATTTCATGTGATTTGTCAGTAGGAAAAGGTCCTACTGTCCTTTTTATAGTCAGAATTTTAAGATTTTAAGCATCTAGCCAGCGATATAATTCCAAAAAATTTAAAATTTGGATAGAATTCGGGTTCTTTGGTATGACTAGCTACAACCTGGAGAAATTTTGAAGCTTTGAGATGCTTTATAAGAATGGTAGGACCTATTTTATGTACAGATTGTTTCAAGTGGTAGTTTTTTGATTTTGGTTCGTTGACTTTAACACTTTGCCTTACTACAGATAGTAGAACAATAATGATAAAATAAAATGTTTGTTCTATTACTTTAACTCTTTTCTTGACTTTTTCTTACAGACAAAATGGACGAGGACCTGAGGAAACTTCAAAAATCCAGTTTGAATAAAAGCTCTACTACAGTAGTCCAGGATCACAATCAAAGTACCAGAAATAAAAGTAAAGGATCAAAATGGAAATTCACATACCATCGAGTACCACTAGCACAAATTTCACCAAGTACTAGTAATCAAAATCAAGGCTCGAGAAAAAATCCGCAATTATTTGGACAAATAGGGAAAACTCCAAAAGCCATCGTGTCTGTAACACTTGATGAAGATTTTAAAACTCAAACAGCAAATGATCAAAAATCTGAACCTGAAGAAGATAAGGATATTGAATTTGAAGATCATCATAGTAGGAAATTAATGGTTAACACGAAACCTAATTTTTTGCCTCAAGCACCAAATCATTACCTTACATATAATAGTCCTAGTCAAGATCAAAATATTGATGATGAAATAGATGATGATGATGATGATGACTACATCGATGATGATGATGACTATGAAGACTTAAAAAGTAACTTTTACATGCCTTCACTATCTTGGGATTCTGATAATGACAAAATTACTGATACAAGTATCAGTACTAGCGAAAGCCCTCGTAATTGGTGGGAATTATCTAAAAATAAGGCTAAAAATGCTAGTATAACCACTACTACCTCGGTTTATGACACTGTCCAGGGTAGAACCCGTTTAGAACAAGAGGAAATTTACGAATTGTCGAAAAGACGACAGAATCCAAGTGAACAATTAAAGTTCCAATGGAGACCATGGATTTCAGAACCTTCAAACCATAAGGAAAAACACCAAGACCAAAATCTCGAAAATTATGAAAAGTTCAGAACTCATGCCGAGTCTCATATCCCAAATAATCCTGATCATCTATCTATAATACCTCAAAAACATCCAGCAGAAGGTCCAATAATAAATGTAGAAAAACATCATTTGAGGCATTCAAAAAGACACAATAATAGACCAAGATCAAGATCAAATTCAAGACAAAAGAAATATAACCGAATTCATCAATTGTACGATCAATATGAGGAGAATTCTTCAGCTGATTCTCAAGTTACTTTATTAAATAATAGTGGTGAGGAAGAAATATGATCAGATACTCATAAATGATCGATAAAATAATAGAAAAAGTATATTTTAAGAATGTTACCATTAACCATAAGTACTAGTATAATAAGTACTAGTACCTTTAAGTATTTATCACGACCCTTAATTAAATTCGTAACTCACCCCTTATACATAAATACTGACTGATCTTTCATAAATAGAACTAACTATAAGGTAAGTTGTAATTGTAATCTTGTAAAAATTTCTCAAACCAAACCATAAGTTTATGGGTTAATATTTCTTAAAGTATTTACTTATACTATAGTAAGTATAGTACTATAGTATATGGGGAAAGTTACTTTTTAAGGGTAAAAGTGAGGCTATAAAAACTCTCATAAAAGATATAAATAAGAGACATAATATATTTCCTCTCCTTTGGGGATATTGTTTGTGGTTTATATCCGAGTACTACCATGGATATTTGGATATACATGTAAACCCCATGGGAAATCTAAATATACCCCCAAAACACTTATTTCTCTTTAAATTTCGAAATATTTATAGGTAAATATTCACATTCAAGTATCCTAGAATAAAAATCTATACTTAAAAATATCTAAAATATCGCTTGGACATGTCCATTTCTTCTAATTCTACCTCTACCTACTGCTATTGCTATAATTTAAGCTTAAACTTATTCAATATATTCTAATCTATTTCGTATTTCTATGCTTTAAATCTTTCAAATCTTTGGATTCAATACCTACTTTATTATGATTATGAGTAAATTCTTTTTAGGTAAACTTTCTAACCCCTGGTTTGCTTGTTCAACTGTAGTTCCCCCTTTTCCAATAATAATATAGGTATTTATTTGAATAAGTCGATATATTGATATCTTGGCTTAAATAAAATATTGGATTTGTTAAAGAAATAAATTGGGGTTGAATTATTCGATACATTTTGAAAAAAAAATATTAAAAATGCACATAAAATCTATCAATTACTAGTACTAGTATTAGTACTGTGCTACTTATACATGTTTTATCTGTATATTCAATGCAAGTAAAATTATCACTTTTTTAGCATTCTCAGAGTTCAATATCTTCTAACTTATTTAGATATCTATGTGTAGGCAGTAATGTGCCTTATATTATAGTTAATTTGAACTAAAATTCTTTTAAATTACTTTGTATCTAGATACTCTGTATTTCTATCTATCTGTATTTCTTAGAATTCAGTCGAGTCCTATTAGTCGATATTCTAATAATCATAATATTTAAAAAATTACTATTTTTAAACTCTAATTAATGTAAGTGTAAGTACTTTGTATATTACATAATAAACTAATCCTAATTGTAAGTAGGGTATCTAGTTGAGGTTAGTTCTGTACATTTAATATAAATATTCAAGTTTCATGTGATAAATTTTAGAATTAGTATGCCTAATTTAATCATCAATTATACCTAGATACGGAGTACTTACTACTTTATAATAGATACCAGTCTATACAAATAAGTGAAAGAACCGAATTTATTGAATGATATTACTACACATTACACATACTACACTACAATGCAATAAAAATTACAAACATTTCGAAATCCAATTTTTCAAAATACAAAATTTTATCCAAAATCAAGTTCTATTCTATTCTACCATTTTTCTTAGAATCAATATATATGCAAGTCTTATGCCTTGGAAAGATAAGGTATTTAAGTCAATTTAAGTCAATTCTTCTACCTATTTAAAAAATACAAGATATTCAACTTGAATGATCTCAACTGAAATGAATGGGAGATAGATGCATCCAAAATTGTGTAAGAAAAGTGATTTATGTAACTCGAATCCTTACTTTAGGGTACTATTACCCTATTATGTATGTATATCCTACCTATTATAATACAATATTTAAAATACACTTTTATTCTTATCTTCTATACACATTCTACAGAATACAGAGATACACATATTAAGCTAAATTGAATACAAAGAATGAGAACTTGAATAAAAAAATGTTTTTTTTTGTGGAAATCTGGGTTTCTTTTTGAAACGGATCGATACGGATTTATTTTTGTGAAATAATATTTACAATTTTTAGGTGGGTAGATACCTTTGAATATCAGAGTACCTACTTATTTATTGTAGGTTTTATCTATAAGGTAGGGTACTATTAGTCTGCTCTACTTTTTCATAAATAAATGATATAATGCAAATTAAGCTTTAAATTTCTAGATAAATAGTACAATAACATTTACTAACCAACTACTACTGTAATATTTAGTAGGGAAATTTGGAATAAATTGGAGTCTAGTTATTTTATAAAATTTATTCATTTCTCTTTAATGTAAAATTGGCTAGCTTCAAGCAAAATTGTCTCTGGGTTCTAGATACTTTAGGTAGGTAGGTATTTTATACGGTAAATTAGGCTTGTAGAACTCATGGAAAGTGAGTATAATGTCAATTTCCATTTGCATATTCATCCATTGTTTTCAATACTTGAATAGATATTTTCTATCTATACTAAATTTTATTCATTTTTTTCGAGATTTTCTTCGAGAGTCGAGACACGATTACTTTCATGTTAAATGGAACTAGAACTGGTCCCATGATGTCAACATCCTATACCTACTGATAGTACCTACCTTAACTACTTATATACCTATATTATAAATTTTCGACTATTCAATATTCAAATCATGACACGAGCGGATCGATCTAGAAAAAAATCGGTAAACTTTCACCTAAAGAAGTCGAAAGTAAATGTTCAAGTAGTAAAGAGCCAAAAAATATATTTCAGCTGATCGCCTCGCCATCAAATATCTAACATTAACCTAGGTAGAGTTTTACTAATAAAATTTCGAATATTTTTTTTTAACTATTATATAACCAGAAGACAGACTGAATTACATAAAAAGAGAATATTGAGACGATTTATCTTTGTGTAAAAATTTTCAAATTTTATTTTGAAAAACCGAAAAATGGCAAATACTTATGGAACTTTATTCTTGAGTATTTTTTGAAATATTTTAAACTTTTAAAAGTAAAGACTAGGGAGATAGCATCTTTGAAGACTTTGAAAACTGTATTGAAACTTAAATACATAACTACAAGCCATTGAACAAGTACTTAGATACTTTTGAATTCCAAAGTTTAGATAATTACTTACAAATATAAAATGCATTTTATTGCAAAATAGCGTGCTTATCTACACTATATCTTACTGAAATGTTTTTGAAAAATGGACTGTAATTATTAGCCATTCAATGTCGATTGAATCGAATCAATCTTTTGCTTCAAACTTCAGATCAGATACCTACTACGAGTATTTTTGCTCAACTGCCTAGTAAAGAATTGTAAAAATAAAAAGAAACAAATATCTATTATTGCATTGGATTGCCTTGTAGGGTTCCATAAGCTCGAAAGTCAAAGTGTAGAATCCCAAAGGCACCTACCCCAGTGAGATTATGATTCATGAACGAGTGTTTTCTTTTATCGCCTACGTTTGTGTATTTAACAAGCCCTTTAAATAAGCCTATACTACATACACATAGTGTTACTAGTACTATATAGGATAAATAAGTACCTACAGATACTCATCATTCTAGTCGAGCTGGAGAAAACGCAGAGAAATGTGAAGAGAATAATAATTAGTTTGGAACTACTGCTGGGGATAGCAAAAACTGAGGAAAAAAAGACGATAATTTTCTATACCTAAGATTCTACCTACTTATTATCAGTATTACATAATATATAAATAGTAATAGCAGATCGAAGAAGTCTGTTTTGTCTACTCAGCTTGACTTTTGGTGTGCAAAATACACTTGAAATAAAAATTTAGGACTTTTTTCGAACTTTTCCAAAGCACTGAATCATAATCCACATCAAATGATTAGCTAACTTTCTAGAGTAAGGTAAGGTAAGTTAAAAGTAAAAGCATACTTTAGTCAAATTGCAAATACCAGCAGAGTTTGAAATTTCAAACTTACGATTAGCAATAAATACTAAAAATCTAAAACTCATATTAGAATAAATTGAAAATCATTAAATTAATGTTAAGGATCCATTATTCAAAGTTTAAAAACCTATTTAAAAATTTTGCAAATTTTACCATAAAGCAAACATAAATGACTAACTATAATCTCAATAATTTTTTATATTATCACTTTTTAAGAAAGCCAAGCTGTTCCTCAATGAAAAAGTTCTAACAATGCTAAAATTTCTAACCATCGTTGTTTTAAACGAAGTACTTGTATTATCTAGAAGAAACAGATCAACAAACTTAGTTAATTTGTAATCCTAATAACCCAATAGAAAATTACAATTGACCCCTCAGCTCTGGCTATGCTAAATGTAAATGTCGAAATTAGAAATTTTCATTGTACCTAATGGCTTATGGCACAGTCTGTATAAATATACCCATTAGGTATACATAAGTTTGTTCTGTGATAGAAATTATACCTTACTTATTCTTACCATTATTAGTATCGTAGTTTTTGAACTGGTAAATATAGGTTTACTTGTAAGCAAAATAAAACTTTTGATTATGATGATAAAGCTTAAAAGAAGATGTTCATTATCAAAATTAGCTTGTAGTTTCACTACTACTACTACTACTACTACTACTAAAACTGAACTCTTACGATACTACGCCTTTTTCCTAAAGATTTAGAACTAGAAAAAGGATTATTTTATTTTAAGATTTAAGGATCTATCCATGCTGGTGCTGGTACTAACTAATACTGCTAGCAGTTTAATTTATTGTGTAAAAAGTTGCCCATAAGAGATACTCAAGTAAGATCCATTTAAATCTAAGGATCCAGAGTACATGTGGATAATAGTATCACAGTAGTAGTAGAGGTCATATCAAAGACACAAACATAAACTGGAGAAAACAAATGTTTTTTTTGGCTTACAACACCACTTAAACTTAACCTAAAAAGAGTATCATTAATTTCCCACATACTACTACTATGTAACTAGTACTAGTAGATACTTTTGCCACTATTTAAAGTATAAAAGATAAGTAATAAGTAATAAAACAAGCACTTATAATGTACAAGATCATTTCATTTACTGCTCTTTTGCCCAACTCAAACTCAAGTCCAAATCTCAAGTGACAAAGTTCAAAATATAAATGCATTATATAGGTACTAGTAGTAGTAGAATTGCAAATTGCAAAATTTATGCGATTTTTTATTGTCAGAAAGGCTATAAAGTGTACAATTCTAGTAGTAAATAATAACAGTAAAAAAACATAAAAACAATAAGTTTTTGGTCAAGTTAATACAAAATACGGAGTAGTACCTACTTGGGTATTAAAGCTTAGATTATGATTAAATAATATTTTAGGTTAGGTATACGAAAAAGGATCCCTTGAAGATACTTTGAGCTTTGTAAAGTAAAAAATTATAGTTTTAATACATAATTCAAGGCTTAAAATAAGCAAGGAGTTCCTTTTCTTAATAAGGATAACAAATAATAGTGTATTAGTAAATATAGTAACTTAATAGAGTATATTTTGTAGGTTTATGGTCAAATTATGTATTATGTATATTTTTTTGTGTGTAAAATTATACAATTCCAGTAAATTTGGGGATTTGATGGCAGGTGTTGGCCATGGCTTCGATCATAAGTTCTGAGCTGAATCCATTTTCGCACATATTCACCAAAATGTAGAGCTTTCGAGTTACATAGCGATTCTGAAATCCAGAAAATAATAAAATAATTTAGTAAATTTACACGTAGTAACTTACATATATAGTCGTAGTGTGAAACAGCCGGTGTCGACAACCGACACCGATTTGCAATTTTACTGTATACTACAGTAGGTACATAATATGTCGAATTCAGCTGCAATTTCAGCATAACTTATCGATAATTTTATTCTGAAATTTCGATCACACAAGATTAAACTACATTTTTTCAAATTTAGAAATCGCAAGATGTTCTTTTACTCGCTTTAAACCTTTAGGTATACTTTCACCATATGACACCTTGTATTTTTGACTTATAATCATATAGTTTGATAGAATTTTTGAGAAAGTTTGATAAGGCTACTTAAAGCTAATCTGTATACTATACACTAGGATTTAAATAACTGCTTATTTGGCCAAGCAATGATTTTAGCTATTGACCCATTACTTTCTTTTCTACACATTAAAGACATTTGATTGAGTTTTTAATAATTTGTATGTATTGGTTCGCTAGTCAAAATGACAATTTTTTGTAAAAACCAAAAGTTGGTATTTAGTATTTACACAAAGTTGGTATTTCCCAACTGAAACATATTTTTTGAATCAAATTCAAAAAAGAAGTAGGTACCTACTTTTAAAAACTATTTCGAATCGAATTATACAAGTAGTAGTCCAGTTTAGTACAAATTCTTAATTTCAAATGATAAAATCCTTGTTAAAAATGTCATTTTTAAGTAAATTTTGAAATTTTGAACTTTTTTGATCATCAACTTATTGGGTAGCAAATAACTTTGACTTTCTCTTTTTTTTGCCAAAATAAATCCCAATTCTAAACGATATTGTTTAAAATTGCATTTCCCATGTCGCCATAAGTTATTCCTAATATCCTTAGTGCTGATCTCAATGAAAACTTTTTCCTGTTTTCAAAATAAAAAGGGGAAAGATCAAAGTTCTAAACTTCTTTTATTTTTAGGCCTATATCTTCTATACTGTATCCCTGCATACTTAAAGAATCCAAAATTTCAGTCAAATATGTAAATATTCGAAGAAGAAGAAAAGGGGCAAACTATTTTTCCGCTTCACAAAAGTACCTTAGTAGTCTTATTACTAATAAAAATACTTTATAGGTCCTACCTGAATCCCAAATTTTAAATTTTCTAAAACTTTGCCTACTATTACAGATACTTAAGGTATCTAGACCTAGGTATCTATACATAGTACATAGTAGTAGGTACTCGAACTCTAAAGCATTTAGCAAACTCTCATAAAATGCTCAGGACCAACCAAGACTCAAGATCTTTTTAATAATACACCTAAAAAGTAAAAGTATTTACATCTTTCATTTCGAAAAGGCCAACTTCCAGCAACTTTTCTATTCTTTTCCTTTCTTTTAGTTCTTTTTGGGCTAAAAGTATAGTAGGTACTTGTTAGTAGTAATAGAATAGGTTTGCCTATTAATTCACGTTTTATGAAGAAACTTTGCGATGGCCTAAATACATACATGATTTCCTCATCATTTAATAAATTCATTGTACCGTACCTTATACACATTTAAGCAAATCTACGATACAAAATTTGTATTTTGACCAAAAAATTACAAGATTTTGGATTGCAGATACTCGTATTTATTATATTTGCAAAAAAATCCTTAAATTTTATTAAATAGATTGTTCCTTTAGGACATAATGCTTTAGGATGGAAGAGCTGTTATTTTGATCAGAAATTTTACTATCTATATTCTATATCTTGTGATAGTTAATATCTAGAGATTTGGGAATTTACTTGGGTAGTAGTAGTAAGGTATACACTTACTACATATCTCATATTTAAATTTAATTTAATTAAAAATTGTTAAAATTGTACTTTGTATCTAGGCTACTTGAGTTTTATGATCTTAGATTTCTGCACAATCTAAAATTTAAAATTTTTTAGAAACTGCACACTTGAGGTAATTACTCGAAATAAAAAATAATTAAGGTAGACACCTACTACTTACTCATACCTATATTGAAGGCTGATTAAGAATCACTTGAATCAAATTGTCAAGATCAATTTTGTGTCCCCTAGTGGTAGAGCAAATTGTAAAATTTGAATCAGTTTTGACACTTGAATAAATCACAATCACAATATAAATCTACTGATAAATCTAAAAGATGTCTGAAGAGAAACCAAGTATTCATAAGCTTCCGGTTTGTACTAAAATAAATATTTTTTAATCCTGATTTGTAGACAGTTTGCTAAAAATGTAATTCTTAATATAATCGTATAAATAAATTTTCTAAAATTTTTAGCTTGAAATTATGGGTCTCATTTTTTTTGAACTTGGCAATAATTCTGAACGAAGATTCGAGGAAATCAAAAGATATCGAGTAATTGCACCAAAGTGGTTCAGTAGTGTTCGAGTTCATTTCGAAGAAAATTATTTTGAAAAATGTTTGATACATTTTGATGGACTTGAGAATACTTATGGAGAGGCGCAAAGGTTTGGACATAATGTTTTTGGATCATGCAAATTGAATTTTTCTACACTCAAGATATCAAATTCTGACTATTATCTCATGAACAGATGGGTTAATAGATTGTTTACGGACAATTTGCAAAATCTCATTCTTAAAGATATTCAGCTGAATTTTAAAGAAATATTAAGGGTTTTGAAAATTTTCTCAAATATCGTCAACCTTGAATTCATTCAAAGTTCGAGAGATATTACAAAAAGTTCAAAAGTTGCAGAAAAAATGTGTCAACTATATTCAAATCCAAATGGCAAAAGTGATCTCGAAACAATTGAAATGATTAAGAAAGAACTTGTTGGAACCGAAGATTTTCTTCATAAGCTGAAATCAATTAATTTTCAAGTCATACATGCATCAGTTTTGAACTTTCTCATTTTGATCATTTCCTGTTCCAATTGTGAATTAGAAGAAATTTCCATCGATTTCGATTTGATTGGCATCATATTTTGTTGCTTCTGGCAAAGATCAGTTGGGGCAAATCAAATTAATTTTAAAAATTTTGAAATTGGGCTAATGACGCAATTGAACAAATTTTCAAAATCTTTGAAAACAATTAAAATTACTGCAATACCGCAAATCCAGCTGCTTCGAAAAAATATTAAGTTTAATTATGGGACGCATTCAGCTTATATACCTCCCGAAGTTAAACAATTTGGGGTTTCAAGACTGTGCCAATCAATTTTCACTATTTTTAATGGACATCATTTGATTGATTTAAAAAATATTGAGGAACTCCAACTCAACATATTGGGAGATCAATTCAGTTCAATTAAATCTGGACTTTTGTATTTTATTAAAAGTCAAAAGAATCTGTCAAAAGTAGAAGTTGGTGTCATTCTAGATACAATGGTTCCAGTTGGTCACTATGGTCCAGGTGGATTTCATAGTCAAAGGCATGAAGTTGAATTAGAATTGAAAAAAACCTACTTGGAAAGTTTAACCTCTTTAGGTGTACAATTTGGATATCAAATTTCCAAATTTGGTTTAGACCGAATTATTCAATTTTCTGCAAATTTGAGTATTTTAGAAGTCGGCATTTGGGAGACTTCCACCTGGAGATTTTCTGATTATCAAGTTGAATTCCCCAATTGTAAGAGCTTAATTGTAAGAAACCTTTGTTCTCGGGATGCTGAAAATCGTTGGTCAAATTTCGACGTTGCAGAGATTGTCAAAAAATTCAAAAATTTGACAAGTTTAGAATTTGATGATCAACTAACCTATTATTATTTGCATGACCATGGATGGGAAAGACCTCAAATTCGTAACGAAGATCTACAACTTATAATTCAGAATTATCCAAAATTGGAGAAACTTTCATTAGATTCGTGTATCCATGATCTTGATGATTCAGGTAATTAATTTCAAATTATTCTTTAATAAAACTTTGATTGACTAATTTGATATTTCTCAAGGTCTGACCGGATTAACTTCTGAAGCTTTAGAGATCCGAAAAAATTCTCCAAATATCCCAATTCAACCTGAAGAAAGACAAGGACTACCGATTTCTCATTTAAAAAGTATTTTTTACATCTAAATACCTCTACATTTAGCAATTATAAAAACTAATTAATAGATATTCAATTTTTTAGATCTTGTTGAATTGTCCTTATACAAGTATTATTTGTATCGAAGAGAGGATGGTCACCTGAATCGTCTTAGAATAACAGATTTAACAGCAATGTATGGGTTTGAATCTGAATCTCCATTAAAATATTTGTGTCTTTACGCTACAAGTGTAAGTAACTTACATATTAGTAAAATATTTCGAAAATTTTTAAAAATTAATTAGCAAAATAACTCCAGGTCACAGAAGCTGGAGCTGAAATACTCAAAAGGAAGCTGCCCTCAAATTCCCAATTGCTTGTTCCAAGTGACTACGGCCACTAGGGTTATACACATACACATCTACATTAAAGCCAAACTCATAATGAAATTTCATTTGAGATAATTAGTCCACAAAATCATCATTAGATTTAACTTAACCTAGTAGTTTTTACTAATAAAACTGACCATGAGTAGTTTTTAATTTATTAAAAACTACTTTCTATATATGTAGATGTATGTACTTATATAAAAAGATTAGTTTTCTGCTTCAAACACATAAGCTACTATAATTTGTAATATTTTTGATGAATTAAGAAAATTTAGCATAAAATTAACGCTTTCAATCCAAAAATGTAAATTGTAAAATGTATCTTGAAAAAGAACGAATTTTCAAAAATTATTAGAATAATAATAGTAGGGTACCCTACCTATCTGATTCTAAAAAAATCAAAATTTGACCGCTTGCTTTCGTAGTAACCAGTTTGGTTTAGCATCAAACCTGAAAAACATCAACTTTTGTCACATTTTGGGATATTTTTCGTCACAATGAAGACTCTACAAGCTTAAGATATTCAGGTAAAAAAAACATAGATTCTTTCGAAAACAAGGTGTCGAAATTCCCTAAACGTTTCTGAACTATCCTTAATCATCTCCTTGAAATCTATAGGTAGATTAGGATAATGTTTTATGAAATTTGATCTGCATATTTTAGCATGAATCAGTTGTTATTTTGATTTAAAATTAACTTGAGAATATCTCTTAGCATCTCTAGTTTTAGATACGGAGTATACTCGTACATATCAAGGTATATAGACTTGAGGTCAATATAATAGCTGGTCCTTTCGAAAACAGAATGTCCAAATTGTTTGTTTCCGAACTATCCCTAATATACATCTACCAATCTAAAATATATACTTTAAAAAAGAATATTGTACCTTTGCAATGGAGAAGCAATGCTTAGTGAAATATTTCGCAGTCTTTTCATAACAAGAATAATTCTTGAGTTCAAATCTTGATTTGATGAGTCGAGTCCGCTCTGTGATATCATTCCCAGTCAATTCTGATATCAAATTCATCATACTCGTATTCACAATCTTCCGTTCCTGTAAAACCATAGACCAAAATAGTAAGTAAATGTGTAAATGAAATCAGAGACCACAGAATAATTGATTATTATAAAGGTCCTTTGAAAGCCTAAAGTCTAAAATTACTACTAAATTACATCGAGAATTGAAATTTAGAAATTCATAATTATTTACAGACTTTGCAAAAGCAAAGTCTGAATTTAATAAATGTTAATGGAGAAAGTCATTAATAAAGTCTCATTTAAGTTCTTGAGGAAATGAAATCTTGTACTACTATATACTGTACTATCTAGTAGGAGAAATAGCACATTAAGTTGGATGGACACTTGAAATATATTTCAATTTCTTGGCTATGTATATTCTATAGAGTCTATCAGACTTTTGCTAATGATTACTCATTAGCATTAAAGCAATCTTCTCTACTTGTACTTGCTCCAATTTATTTCCTTATACTACGAGTAGGGTACTACTGAATATACAAATTCAGAGCAAATTTAAAATTCATTTTGAGCTGGAAAGTTTGCACTTTTTCACAAGAAAAGTTGCACAAATCGCAAAAAAAATTCAAAAAATGCAAGTTTTTCGTTAAAATTTGTATATCTAAAATCTATGTGTGCCTTTTTTATAGGCAAAAATGTCAAAATTTTACTCGAAAAGCGATATCGATCTGAAGTAAGGACCTGGTTTGGTAATACAGTCTGTGATAAACTAATAACATATATCTATTTTTGGTTAAAAAAATCAAAGAATTTGACCTAAAGTTTTTAGATTGGGTGAAATATTAAGAAATAATTTGATTATTTGGAAAATTTACAGATACTGATATATAGTATCGATTTTATTTTGAGAAATAATGTAGATAGATATAGTCCTTAGATATGAGTACCCTTACTTGACATAAAAAACGAGCTGGCCAACTTTATTTAAACTATTCATTAACTCGAGTCCTTAAAATTTGAGAAAAGTGAGGCACTATACATACTATGTGCCCTACCCGGGACTCGAGACAGGCCTAAACTCAATCAAAAACTTGAAATATTACTCGAACTTTCAAACTTTTTTTTCCTCGTAAATTTTTACATGCCAGTATATCAATACAGTACACAGATATTTTACGGTTTTTTTTCTAAGTTTAGAGTTTAGATATTAATTGGGTAAAATCTTGGGAAATTATTAGATACATATGATACAGGAAAAGAATTTTCAAAGATGTATCTCGAGTATTTTGCTTAAATTATCTATTTAAATATTAGATAATTGAGTCTTACTTTGTGTAGGCGATCTAACTTATCCTGGATTTCCTTGATTTCTATTGGATTTGTTGCTTTTTGAAGTTTTTTCTCAAGGATTACTCGAGGTACATCAACTGATTCGACTGCATCCAGCTATAAAATACAAAATACCTAATTTAAAAATTTTAATCGAGATAATCATTATATGTAGAGTAGGTACTTATTATAAAACCAAGTCCAATTAATCTTGTACGGTATATTCTGTAATTGTATATTAGATACCAGTATAATAAAATTTTGAAGGACTTAAAGCACCCTTCATGTCCTTATTAAAAAGTTTTGTAAATTTCTAGGATAAATACTTGTAAAGTAGGTGGGGATTATTTTAAATCTTTTCCTGGTACATACGAGTATAGGTATAAAGGATCATCATAATTCTCAAAGACTTAAGATTAAACTGTCCCCCTTTTTGGCTCTTTTTGACCCCCAAATCGTGGTTAAGTTTGGTTAGTTTA
>JAQIXA010000725.1:0-35581 GCA_034699045.1 Nanhermannia cf. coronata Gr-Ori-00579
TGTGGATGGAAATTCGCCCGATCCGATGAACTCACAAGACACTACCGGAAACACACAGGGGATCGACCTTTTCAGTGTAGGCTTTGTGAAAGGGCATTTTCAAGATCAGATCATCTGGCCCTTCACATGAAAAGGCACATTTCTGTCTAAAAAAGTGAAATTTTGACTTTGACCCAATTGGTGCTGTTTATTTTTCTATCTACAAATTTACAAACTTATAAAAATTAGTTTTTATTTTTATCATAATTATCATTCCTCGCAGTTCATCAGAATGTACATACCTACATAAACATTTACTTAAGTGTGTGTAAATAGTTTTACAATTATTACAAAAAAGAAAATATTATACGTATCTATTTCTCGTGAAATGTATTTATTACCTACCTTTTACTTTTAAATGTATAGTATACAATGTAAGTAAATAAATTTAAAAAATATCATACATGTATTTAGTAAAGTACAAGTTAAACTTAAACTAACCCAAGTGGATACATATACTTAAATGCATGGAAGATTTTAAAATTATACCAAATTAATGAATGAAATAACGAATAAAAAAAATGTAAAGTTGACATTATAAAAAGTAGGTACAGATAATATGTATGTATGTGTAAGTTGATACTTTGTATCTCTGCTGGTATTTTAGATCTTATCTCAAGGTATAAGTACCAATGTAATGCATTACATTTATGGAAAGGTTAAGTGATGTGATGGACTTCATTCAGAGTTTTGTAGATTTATTTTTTCTCTCTGATACACATTCTAATATACAAGTAAAGAAACTCTTGGCTCAAATCATTGTAACAAAAATATCAATAAAAGTATTGCGAAGAATTTAGGCTGTATTATATTATAAAAACTTTAGATTTTTTAACAAGTGATACATGAAATTGATAGAAAATTTTACTGAGATCATGAATCTGAAAACCATTTGATGCTACAAGGCAATGCACTTTGACTTTCAAGACATTTTGAAAAATAAGGATATAAGCACAACTTATTTAAATTTTTTTTCTTCCAATAATAAAGTCAACGCTCATTGGCTTATAGCTTTTTGACTTAATCTTTGCAAAAATGATCAAACGAATTTCAGATTCTTGATCTTCTCCGTAAAATTTTCTATCGATTTAATGTCTTAACTTGTTAAAAAAATCAAGGTTCTTATAATATAATACAGCCTAAAAAATTTCGCGATACATTTCTGGACAACTTTGTATTATAAAAATCATAAACAATTGCAATTTGAAAAATTAAATTTAAAAAATTCAAATTATTTACCCAGATTAAGGCTCTATATATTTGTTTATTAGAATAATTAGTTTTTATTTTTATCATAATTATCATTCCTCGCAGTTCATCAGAATACTTATATATATTCTTAAAATTTTCTTTAGAATTTGATTGCTTGCAAGTATATACATGAGTATTGAGTATTGTTGAAGATATTCAAGCTAAAGGGATTCAAAATTTAAACAGGTTTCAAAATTCTTGTTCAGTATCTCTCTAGCGCCCTGACATTTGAGTAGTTCTTCATATCAGTGCTAAGCATAGTAGTGTAAGTATTACATTGTACATAAGTATAAAAAGTTAGTAAGAAATAGAAAATGTAGAGATGATGATGATGATCAGAAAAATGAATGGAGGGCTTCACCTCAGATTAAAAATTGAAAGAAAGAAAAAACTTCGCCCTGATTGCTTTCTCGCCCACGCTCGAATACAAAACTCTCCTCGAACAATTTGAGAGAATTTTTTTTCAAATTTTTCTCCAACGCCAACACTCGACTTGTTTAGCAAAAAAATATCAAAAAATGAACATCAGTACCAGTACATGCTGGTACTTACTACATACATACGTAGTATAAGTACCCTACTAGTACTAGTATGCTTTATGAGTACTTGTATATTGTGTTAGCAAAACTATGTAATCAAATGTAATATCCGAGCTGAGCTCGAAACTTTCTTGTTTCACTTGACTTGGCTGATACTCGAATACCTAAGCTTAAGAAAACCAGCAAAAATCCTAGAGAATAAAAAAGCCGCAAGCACAGTAGTTGTATTGCACTGCTATCATTATGAAGATACTATAATACATGTTGTAGGTACTAGTACTTTACTAATGAGTTTCTCAAGCACAACAAAGCTCGACTCATGTTCATTTATTAGTATTAGTACTGGTATTAAGCTTTATCAACTAACATAGTAGTACCTACTATGTGGTGGGATACTAATCGCTTTCACACCTATAAGATAAGTAGTCTGTGAAGTACTAAAGCCTACAAATTTCTCAGAATACTTATTTAACCATATAGACTATACTTTTGAAAATTCTCATTAAAAATTTGGAACTAATTACTTATGCCCTTTATTCCACCATTTTGTGGTCTTTTTTACTCTAATAAACTTTGAAAATGTTATTCATATCTACTGATATGTACTCGTATCTGTATGTATAAATTTACTAATAATCTATTATTCTAAACTCTACCTTTATTCAATAAAATAATACCTGAAAAACCATATTTAGGACTCAATTTTACAAGATTATGCTGTGGAACGACCTTTTTTCGTTGCTGAATTAAATGAGTAGGCTATATATCAGTAGGTAGTACTACTATCAGTAGTACTTCGACGATAATATAAGGCATATTCAATACTTAATAATCGATTGCAATGCTAGATTATTTGACTCTTTCCAAAGTCGACAAGACGGTGGTTCCTAGGATCATGTAATTTAATTCTTTGATTTTTACCTGAATGAATGAATTTTTTTACATCATACATACATAGTTTACACTCTACTTGGTATTCTGGTCCTATGTTCTTGTCTCAGCTACTACTCTGTATCTGTAATGTACTACTGACTGATACTACTACAGTGTACACTCTTTATATCATCTTGTCTTGTGTTTCATTTAAGGCAGGAGCAGCCACTTCTTCCCACTCTAATTGCATTGATCACGGAAGCTGAAGTCACCCAACCAACCAGTCAAATGCACAGAAGACCACGCAATAAGAAGTCTCTCATAATAATAATAATAAGTTTTTTAATATGAATATAATATCTCTGACTAATACTAATATATCAAGTCAATTCTTCCTTGTCCTCTGCGAGTTTTTTTTTTTTGATTTCTGTCGGTTTTCCTTTTCGCCTACACTTCATTCAGCTTCAGCTCCAACATCACCCCTCAACCTTTTTCAACTTACCATCATAAATTATACTACTGTTTTTGAGCTCCTATTAAGATTATTTAAATGTAGATTATATTGTCTTTAAACTATGATTAATTTCCCATTACTACTTGCACATTGCTCTAGCTTTAGGCGGTCGACTGCCAACCCTTAAACTAAACTCCTTTAAAAAAATTGCTAAAATATAGGTACTATCTATAAGATTACAATAAATAATGTGCTATTGTGACCTTCAACTATTTTTGAAATCGAAACTCTAAAGCTAAACTACTTTAAATTTTAATATTACGGATATTCAAGCTACAATTTGTACTTGTAATGTATGGTATTGTATGCTTAAATATTTGTAGTAGATATCTAATTACCCCTAGTACCTACATACTAATTTGAAACACAGTCAAAAATAGAGGTTAGAAGCTTAGAGTCAATATTTGTTCTGTCTGTGATAATTTCGTTTGAATAATTTTGACTCAAGGACAGTTTTCCTAAACTTGATTTTAAAATTATAAATTAAGTACTAGTACTAGTAATAGTATACTGCAATTAGAACAAAGGAACAAAAAAATATTTCTAACCCTGGATAAAATTCCAGCATTATATTTTTTCAGTCATTAATATTAGGACAGTGCTACAGAGCATGATACACGAAGATTAAAAATATGAAATGGTTGTTTGACCCTCATATAAAAAATAAGTATACAATAATATATAGATATAAAATAGTATAGCAATAGTAGAAGTTAAGGGGTTAAAATAAGTACTAATAGCTGGATATTTCATCAAAGTCGAAGTTAAATATAGAAAATTGTCAATGAAAAGTATCACACTGGCAGCCAAAGTAATTTAATCTTTGACAAAGGATTTTCTATCTAGGAATGCATTTACTCACCTATACATATTGTAATTTACTATATAGTATATAGATATTTACTTATCTATCTGTATATAGATACTACTAGTACAATATTTACAAAAAGATGTAGGAGTATATAAGTAGTATATATATAGTATATATTAGTTACTACTATAGTAGGATGAGGTATCATCAGGTTTCCAGATTTCAGAAGTCATTTAACTTGTGTAGGGTACAATATTTTTCACCTCAGTCAGGTAGACGCTGTACTGTAGGTACTTACTTATGTATACGATAATAACAACTCTTTGCTTGGTAAATACATACCTACTTACTAGTATTAGTTACATACACACTTATGTATGAGTATGAGTAGGTACATTTAGATACTTTATGCATAAATTGCAATAAAAATAAAAATAAAAATAATGTTCAGTATGGAACGGATGGGCCATCGAAATCGAAAGAGAGACAGGATATGACCTCACGCTTGAGTCCAACTCTCCAGAACGGATATGTGAGTCAAGAATTCACCGTGGCCCTCAAAATCTCAAAACATTTTCAATTTTTATCATCTGATATGTTCCTACTATACGTAAATTTAAAAATGGACAATACATAATAGGTTAGTATTTATTAAATCCTCAAACTCTAATAAGATTTAATAGAAATATAAATCAATAAAATGATATCAAGATAGGCTACTTTTACACCATTTTTAATCAAAATTGCTAGAATTTTAAGACATTATTCGAAAGCCCGGAGAATCTTGAAATCTTAAAAAATCTTGAAAATTCTAGATTTTGTGAAATGTACTATGTCCTTACCTACCACCTTTCTATGTATCAAATCACGATTAAATTACGATCATTCTAATACTGGACAAGCAATTACGAGTACTCTGATTGTAACTATACTTATATTGATGACAAAAAACCCGCCGCCGCCATTTAAAACTGCCTTATTTTATAATCTTTTTTTGAGACTGAGCAAACAGTGTTGAACCTTAACCTTAAAAAAAGCATTTACAGATATTTGCATTTGCATGCATGCTACTTGCTTGCTTAAATTATATTATTGTTGTCGTTGTGGGAGGTGTGGGTGAGGAGAGCGTTTTTTGAACAATTTTTTTATTTTTTAGAATTGAACATTACTACTTACTAGATATCACTAGATACTAGAGTTGTACTAGTTGTACTAACATAGTATTTTATAAGTATAGGTAGGTAATTTATAAAAATGCTTTTGAATGACTAAATTACACTTCTTCCTGTTTCTGGTCTATCGGCTCTGGTCCCTGCTCTCTCATATGAATATGCCAAAGACCATTTATACTCTTTTCATCATCCGGACAATTCTCAATTTATTCTACATTAATACAAATATTACTAGTACAGATACCCTGTCTGTACTCGCATATTAGACATAATAAAAATCTCAAATTTTGAGAAAAATGATGCTGACAATACAAGTAATTTGTAGTAAAATCATTGCCCAATCTACTACAAATGTAATTTTGAAAAAAGTAATTGCAACAAAATTTATACAAATTAAGGATAATGACAAGATAAGTGTGCTCGAAATTTAAGTCATGTTCCAAACAATTTTCTTCTCTTCTAAGATATTTTACTAAACTTAAACAAGTACGTTATACACGCTATCATAAACCACTTAAAATGAGACATTTTTAGCAAATGTATCTGGCTACTAATGTATGTACAAACTTAATGCCTACAAACTTAATTACAAGTATCCTAGTATCTAGTATAGTTATCAGTATGTATCAGTATAAGTATGTATAGTATATACCTAATGGTAAGTAAACTATAATTCTGAGAGTACAATAGAATTCCAAAAGTAATCATAATTTTTATTTTTCGAATCCTATTCATACTTGCAGTACATTATACATAATATATAAAGGGGGTTTTATAATGGAGAATTTTGATCTGTGTTCTTGAGCTATAGGTTCAACACCTTCCGCGTTTCTATTTGCTTCCAAACCATAAAAAATTTAAACTTTTTCAATTTCCAAACAAAACCCCGGTGGTAATAACAATAATATGATTATTACTGCCACTTATAATATACCATTGATGGTACAGAATATACAGTATAAGTTTACAAAGTACCATTTACATATTACATATTTAAATACATACAGGCACAAGTTATTATTATTAATTTACTTTTCCTAAATTTGATTTTGTCTACCATAATACAGGTTGTAATTACTATCATAATAAAAATAAGTCATCCATGAACTTCAGAATACATAGTATATTAACATTAACTACCCAAAAAATATCTTGAAAGAGAAGAGGACAAACTATTAAACATTTATGTTTCCCATCTAGATTCTTAGATATAAATAGTACTACAGAATATTAGTATTAGTAGTACTAATACTGGGATGAGATAATGCATATTTAAATAAAATTTCAAAATACACTACTAAAGTCAAGTCATGACTCGCTGCTAGATAAAGATCAGATTCTTCAAAGAGCAATAAGTTTAATTTCACCCATCATCAAAAGAAAATTTTAATTTCATAACCCATTATTATACAAATATCAGGTAGGTAGGTAGGTAGGTACCCTACCTAATATCAAAATCAAACCTATCTTTTAGTATTACCCGAAAATTAAAATTTTTTAATTTTTCTAGAGAATTTTTAATTTAACAAGCAAAGCCAATCAATCAAAACATGGGTTGATTAGTTTTTACAATTTAAGTTCAAGTTACTAACTGAAAACGATGCTTCTGGTTTTCTATTTATGACTTTGTAAATGGCCTCACTTAAGTCATTTTCTCTACTGTATTTGGTACGAAAGAGAGATTATTTGGAATGTATTTTTTTCATATTTTACAATATTTAATACATGCATATATATTTACTTATCCTTGTATGTACTAGGTACCTACTAGTACTAATACACTGTATTAAGGTGAGGTTAAAAGAATTTTTGACTATAGAAGCAGTAAAAGAAATGAAAAAATGTAATGAAGAGGGACTTTTAAGGTTCTTTTTCGATTGTGGGCTGAGGTTCAATTTACTGCGAAAACAATTAGATTGGATTGGATAACTTGTTTCACTTGTGTTCAACACAAAGGTAATGAGTGCGGCCTGTAATTATGGCCCATACTACAATTACACACGAGCACTAAACAAATTGCAATGGATAAATTATAAATTACAAATTACAATTACAATTAAAAACAACTACAATCTGATCTAATATAAAGATTCTTCATATATTTTCTAATAAAATTCCTCCATAACTGTAATCCTTCAGCGCAGTAGGATAATTATAAAAGAATCTTCTGGCCCAAATTTTCGAAAATTTTTAGAAATTGAGATCAAATCCCATCAAAATGCCCCTTAAATTAAGCTCAAATTGTTAAGTTTATAATTCTTATTAAGGCCATTTTTATCTTACAAAGTGCCCCTTGATGGTACTACTGAAAGTTAGAGACTTGTGCCAAGTTACTTAAGGATATTTTCCATAATTCAAAGGGCTTACTTTATCTTAATCAGACACAAATGCACGAGGTTCTGATTCTCTTTTAACTCTATCTTTATCAGCTTTTTAAAAGATATTTTTCAAATAACAGAGTATGCAAATATACTGTATAAGATAGCAGGATACTTTAAGATTTTACTTATCCAGCCTTGTTTTCTTAGCATTATAGATAAATGGATAATTCCAGGACGCCCAAAAATTGAATATGTAAAAGGGAATTTTAAGGATTTTTACAAATCTCTCAAGGGCTGCTTCTTTTCCCTTTTCTTTCAGCGCTCGCTCGCTCCTTCAAAATTATGATCTTTTTGGCCGAGTCCTTTTATGGAAATTGGAGGGTCGTTTACGCAGAGAGAAGCAGCATTCCACCAGAAAATCCAGGATATTCTACATATATAAGATATTAGTGTTTAGTATATAGAGAACATCATAAAAAATTTATAGGTACTTACTTAAATATGCATTTTGTTAACCAAGTTTGAGATATTTTCTCAATTCGAGATATTGACAAGTAATAGAAAAGTAAAATGAAGGGCTCAGAAGTTTCTACTAATAGGATTTAAATTGGCTCGATCAGGCTAGAATATTTAAGTAGAGTACCCTCTTTGTCCACCTTTAATAAGTAAATACTTTTTATAAATATTTCTTGTCTGGAATCTGGATTGATACTTTATATGCCTATAAGACTTAAAATGTTAAAGTAAACATTTTAAGCTTTAGTTTTTTGCTAAAGTAAATTTAACAAAAATTGAATTGACTAATTAAGCAAGGTACTACAGATTAATAAGAATAAGAACTACAGATATTAAGTACGGAGTATGAGGAAATTGTTAATATTTTATGTTTGAAAAGCCGATTAGTCTCAATAGTCAATAGAGATCTTATCGTTTCTCCTGTTAGTACTGAATATAGCATCAATATCAGCATATTTACACTAACTAATACTACTAACTCTAACACCAAAACTTTTTTGCCTAATAAGTCCCTACTACTACTAGTATAATTGGGTAAACTTAAAAATATGAATGACCTTATTTAATTATTAGCTCGCCTAGGCAAAAATGCCTTGAAACGACATTGTCTATTTTTTTGTTCACATATATTACATATACGGAATTATATTGATATTAACTAAGAAATATTTTCGAGTTTTCACCTTTGATTGATCAAATTATCTGCTAATTCATTTCATTTTTGGAACTATAAATCTAATATGTATTTTATTATTATTACCGTAAAAGATACTCAAAGTCCGGACTTTGGTAGATGGTTAAACCATTTGAATCATTTGTACAAATAGACAGCCAGTCTATTTGTGAAGAGAAATGCTTTCTCGTGTTCTCTTCCGAACGATCATCACTTCCGAAACGCCAGTCATTCAAACAAAAAGTTGGCTAAATTTTAAAAGTAAGCTTCAATACAATCATTCATAAAAGACATTATCTACAATACGTTATGCTATACCCTACTCATAGATATTATTTCTTCGAGTTTATTGGTAATTTTGAATTGGTAGCACAATATTCCCACAAACTCAAAAAATACAATACGAGTATTGCAAATAAAGGTGCTTATAACATTTACTTTAGCATATCTAAATAAATAAATTTACAGTACTAACTTACTTACTTTATACTTTGTGTTAAGAAACTTAAAAAATCTATCTATTTGACTATCTAAAACCTATCTACAATAGGTAGCACTTGCCTAAGAAGTATTTATCAGTAAATTTACTTTTAAATCTAAAATTGCCAATTTTATAGAAAACTTCTATGTATACTCGTATTAAACCTTTTGGTAGAAAAACTTAAGATAATTTGAGGTTTCATTTCATTTATTCGTCTGAAATTTGAAATATTCCTACCTTTATTGTACACATATCTTGTATACCCAGGTCCAGGTAGCACACACTAATGCAAATGTAGGCATTTGTTGAGTTTTGATTGATTCTAATGAGAATGAGAAAGAACTGAATGGTAAAAAAGGGTCTTCCTTCATTTAACCCCTAACACAGCGTGAATTTCAGAATCCCATGTGAAATATTATTATTTTATTTTATTCTATACATACTTTGTAATTTATGCACCCATGCATTAGCATTTAATTTGGAAATTTTATATGGAACAGGTAAGTATAGGTATGTATATAGGTATTTTCTATTTTTTTCTTTATTACTATGTTGTAGGTATAGATATGTATCTATGTATAAACCATACTATAGTGTATAGTATTAAGCAAAGCTCTGTCATATAGAAGGTATTTATTTAGTTACGATATGATATGTGAGGTCCATGTGATTTATGGTTTCCTCACTCTCGCTTTATTTCTCTACTCACTTGTCCTACCTAATACATAATGATATTATTTAAGAGTTTCAAAAGTAGGGAAATCTTTATTTATGCAAATTTACCCATTATAAATATGCATGAATGTGAGGGTAATTAACTAGACTGCGTACATACTTGTAATAAGGATAATATCTATAGTAAATTGCTCAAGATAAATGTGACACTGGGTTAGAGATATTCAATTTCAAGAATCGTACTAATTAATGATATACCTACCTACTTTGTACATACCTATATGTATTACATATACTGATATATACATATACAATGCTTACTTTTTTTATCGTTAGTTAGTATCCGATCATCAGTAGTAGAAATACCAATTAATCTATCTATCTATTAGATACTATTTTTGACTGAAATTCATTTTTAATTATTTCAAAATATAGTCTAAATATTTAGCAACAAGTTTGCAAAAGTTAGTCTTAAAATGGTTTACCCGCACTTATACATATACTTGCCTTCTTTATACAGAATATTATTATATAACTACGATTATTTTTGCCAAACTTTTGTGTTGTTGTACAACCATGCTCAGAGAGGTAAACTTGCGCATTATATGTATAGTTTAATAACTATATAGGTAAATGTTTATTTTTCGGGTAATTCGGTTCAAGTGCAAATAAGCCACACCCATTGCGAAATCTCATTGGATAATTGTTTTTATTAGATCTATTGGACCAAGGACTAATAAGTAGAATGCTCAAAATCTTTTAGATTTTGAGCAGATCCTTATTCTATATAAGTACTTACCATTACTGATACTATCAATAAGTAATTTAGGCAAATGCAAAAGATTAAAAAGTTGAAAAGATTTAAATAAATTGTATCAATTTAATTCTATCCTTCATTTCTCTATATATGGAGATGCTTATAAGTACATTATGTTTTAAATATTTTGAGAAAATGTTATAAATAGAAATAGAGATAAGTATAGGTGCTATTAAATGTATATAAATACTGTATGGGGATAATATTTACATAGTGTCAATCACCCTGTAGTTGACCGTGACAATTTTGTCTCATTGGTTTCTTTTTGAATCTTTTTACATATTTATTTTACCAGATATACAAAGTAAAGAAACCTAGTAGTAATAAGTAAGTACACACACTACTTAATAAGCATATTTATATAGTTGGTTGACTTCTCTGGGCCTTTGCCCTGTTATAATAATATAAAAGTCTTGTTCAAAAGATACATAGTAGTACCCTACTATAGTAGCAGTTCTAACTAATAGCTAAATTTTGTTTTAGTAGTAAATATTAAAGGAATTGAGTGTGTATGCAAAATAAATAACTACCTGCAACACTTGTACGAGACTAAATAAATCCTACTCGTATTTAGTAGCATTCTGTAGGTTCTGCCAATCAGTACTAGAAAAGTATATAGGTAGATAGATAAAAAAAATATTTTAAATATCTAGTAGTGTATTAGTAAAAAAATCTTTTGTGGAATCGGAAATGAGAATGACAGGAAATGGAAATGACAGAGCAAAACTTGAAAACTTCTAACCTTTGTATCTTCATACTGAATATTATCAGTACTAGTTTAGTGTATGTAAATTACTTGAAGTAAATTTTCTACTGAATTGAGGATCTTTTCAAAAAAAATATCCAAAAATGGATTATTTCATACCTTTCATCTGAAATACAGATACAAACTATCAGTAGTACATAGAACCTAGTAGTCATACTTTTCTTTGGAACTTTTCATATCCGCAGATTTAGACTTGACAAGTGTCAACTTTGAGCTGAAAGAATTCACAATTTGCATTTACTTTTTTGTAAGTAAATTGTAAATTGAAAAAAATGATAAAAAGAGAGAAAAGGCGTGTAGTTTCAATATTTTATTATGTATGTAGAATGTAGGTACTTTTAGTAGACATGTATGTATATGAATATATGTATACGAGTATACCTACTTATATTATGTATAATGTGTAGATATCTCTGATTATTAGACTTTTGAATTTGAGTGCAGAAGCCTTTTCAATTTCTTAATAAAAAGTTAGAGATTAGAGATTGAGGATTGAAAGGTAGGTTCTTTAGTCTTTGAGTGAATCGCTCTTATTCTTATACAGATAAATTTCCCGTAAATCTGGGACTTTTTTTTCGATTTTTTTCATGTTTTTGGGTGGTGGCCTAATGCCCATATCTCTGCTGGTGGTCACCTCACACACTCTACCCTCATTACACTAACTGACCCCATGTCAACTTGCCCGATTGTCAAACAAATCTGATTATTCTCATCCTCATTTCTCTCCTATAGACAAGCCTAACTAGACTATGGCACCTCACCGAGCCACCAAATTTCTCAATGTCGATTTAAAGAGTTACATTAAGACACTTTTTATTACAATTTGACAAGCAAAGTGGCCCTCAAATCTATAAAATATAAAATATTTGAATTTATTTGAAATTATTTAATTTTTTAAGCGCAATTTTAATAACTCTCAAGATTATTATTTTAAAGTCATTTAATAATATGCACCTACAATCTACATGCAATTTAATTTAGATAACATAAATTATGAAATTATTTTTTCTTAAATTTTTTATTTAAAATTCATTCAGTTAAGTGAACATTTACTTGGTTGAGATTCATTTCTTCAACTTCTTACCATGTAAAAGTATGCATGTACCTATAACATATCAGTATTATGTAGTACCAGTATTTTGAATTTGAATCGAAGTGAGTACTATAGTACCCTACTACTTTATAGGAACAGATTTAGAAGATCTACTTTAGTGGAGTAAAAATATCGAACTTGTACTTGAACTTAAGGGACTAATGCATAATTCTCAGCTTTTAACCCCAATTAACCTTAAATGGTTAAATGGCTTATTGAGTAGAAGCAGGGGGCTTCATTCAAAACTCCAAATAAAAAGTACCCTACATATTCTATTTCTTCATTTCATAGCTACATTATAATACTAGAAGTTCTTAACATACTTACAATATAGGCATAGGGGATATATTTTTATTTAAAAACCTATTTAATTTTAGTGCAAATCTAAAAAATCATGACATTCACTGTAATCTGAATATATTATGATTTATTGTAATAATGATTATAGCTATCAACAAGAAATCAAATGATTGTCGATTTGTGATTCAAAATTCAAATTTGATTTCCTATAGACTTATAAACCTACTTTGAGTTTACTTACTAGTAAGTATTTATCTTTCGTTACTACAGTATATATTACTACTGATACTATACGCTGATATAAGACTACTTTTAGAATCAGTATGTTTTTCAAAAACTGATAAAATCTCCAAATCTCTAAAAATGAAATGTTCGAGAGGTCTGTATCTCAAATGTATTTTTCTACACAAGTCCTGGTGGTCCAGGTAGGTCCAGTTGAAAGTCTCATATCATATGAGGCAATAGCAATTAAACCACTTGACTTTTCAGCATCGACCCGAGACTGGACTCTTGGAATCATGTTCAACGCCAATTAAGGAGTGGGCCCCATCACCATCAACCAGAGATTGGTCTTTTTAAATAGAAAATGAAAAAAAAGCATTTCTTTTGGTGGTCATCATCATGATATACACTCTGTACAAGATACTACTACTTGTAGATATTTATATAGTATCAGTATCTGTATGTTCTTTTATTTTTGTACTCGTATGTGGCGGTCCATGGGCCCCTTAGACAAGGACTTGGAGTTGGACGAGACCACCTGCAGGCTGTAGGTAAGAAAAAATCATTTTGCAGACTACATTATACAATTTTAATACAAATAGAGGGATGGAACACAAGTGCCTACCAAAGACCAGAAGCTTCCCTCGATTAATTAGAATGTGAGGTTTCAAAAAATAAAGAAAAAAAAAATAGATTCATAGCCTTCGAGACTCGCCCCCTTGGGAAACCCTTGATTCTATCCCTATTCATAAGAGCACAAGTTAAATACACTTTTATTTATTCACTTTTTTACATAACAAAACAATACAGGGTAGGTAATATAAGCAATAGGTAAGTGGTTGCAGAGCTCTTTTGCTTTATTTATTTACTTGAAGATACTCATCTTTTTTTCATTTCTTCGATATTTATGTGAAGTAAAGCAAGGGTCAGGAATCTCAGATTTAGGTGAGAATGGAACGAGTTGATGGGGGCATAAAAATTTCATTTATGTGTCCTTAAAATTACATACAATACATTCTTATACCTACTACTTACTTGTGTGTATGAGTATAAGTGCGTGCAGGCAGTGAAAAATCGTAGAACACGAATAATCTCATAAGAATAAGCATAAATAGAACATCTTAATGAGAAGCGAGTGGAGTTAGGTTAGGAATTATTAAGGGTCTCAATTTCACCCTTTTACTCACAATCAAAATCAGAGCCCTAGTCCAAAGGTCCAAAAGGACCCTTTTCTAGTTTGACTAAAAATCAAGCCAATTAGAGTGAGAATGATGAGGTAATAGAAATGTCAGACAAAGGTTTCTTCTCTCAAGTATATAAGTATGGTAAGTAATACAGATATAAAGTCAAAGGGTCTTAATCTAAATTCTAAAACCACTAGATATGAGATCAGAACAATTTAAATAGAATCAACTATTACGAACCACTGCACAATTACAAATACTACTTACTACTATGTAGTAAGTAGATATCTGTAGTACTACTAGTAGTTGGGTACTGATAAAAGTTCCTAGCATGTACTAATGTACTTATCAGTACAGTATGTATAAAGTTATAATTCTCTACTAAAATGTCATCGGAGCTACATTTGATTCATGGCGATTAAGTGGTGAAGAAAATGTCTATGTTCAAAATCCAAGTAAAGGGTTGTTAAGTGGTTGAGATTTTTTTTTTCTTGAGATTTTGTAAGCTTTCTCCAGAACCAGTATAAGAACAAGAAGAAGAAGATGAAGAACCAGAGGTTGATTTCTTGATTTCTGATAATTGGGCCAGAAAATATCAGGGGAAACATGATGGATGGGCTTTTCTGTCTTGTCTGAGGATTTCATTAACTTGTCCTCTCCCACTTTGACAACTCACCAAACTCTTGTCCACAACTAATCAACCACTATCAAACACACAAATCCAAATTCCATTCTCACACACATTTCCTACAAATTCTCATCTAAAAAGAACCAGTCAAAATCAAAGTGAACCCCTTCAATTTTTCTAAAAATCAATCCTCATTATCCGGAAAAAAAACTTATTTTTTGGTAGGTAGGCTCCTACAGCAGATGACAAGTGTGTTATATAAGTACAACTATACTATTATATATGGTATAAGTGAAAGTATAATTCAAATTAGGTATAAAAATATATAATATACATAGGTAGATATCATAATTTTTTTTAGAAAATTTTTTAAAAAATTTATGAAATAAAAGTTTTGTATAATGTTTCAATAATATCATATTGTTTGTATATATCTATATGTCATACTTACTACCTACTATACTTACATTAGGGTGCTAGTGTTACTTCTACAAACAATTACTGATATAATAATAGGCAAATTATCAATGAATTTAAATTTAAAGAATGAATTATTTATTACAGATATATAAATGTTATAAAGGTAGTAGGTAGGAATCTCTCAAATTAAACTTATCAACAGTAGGTAAGTCCTAGTATGTACAGTAATACACTTAGGATTAGATAAATACTTACTTACATTCCTATAGTAGGTATCAAAATTTGTGTCTAAATCCAAATAATGTCGATTTGTTCCGCTTCCCATAAACTATTTTCCTATTTTTCTGACCATGGCCACCGTGTCCTTCCGGCTTTTGCCTCAGATACGGGAAGAGGGGAAATATTTCCTATTTCATTTATTTGATTAGCAAACTCCATTATATTACCTACTACACTACATTACCACTTGTTGATGAATTATTTTTTTTTGATATAGAATATGTATGTACATAGAATGTAAAGGGATTAGACCCTTTTTCAAGATAGAACTTTACATATTTAAGCCTTATGTAAATGTATTAGTTTTGCAGGTGGATTCTCATTCATTCCATTGAATCATTAGCGAGTTTTTTAATGGATAATTGCATATAAAGCAATGACTTTTTCTCCCTACATAGGTACTTACTACTACATACTTACATTATGTATGCTCATAATTACATTTATATACCTTACTACTAGGTATTCAGGTAGACAATATTTTACTCCTGTGGGTTTTATCATTTTATTTCACCGTATCCGTTCGAAAATTTGATTACAAATCACGGGCAGGCCCTTTTTATACTACTTAATTGCTGGCAATAAAAATTTGAATTCCCTCAACTTACATAGACATAAATACTTGTATATATGCATAATATCTTTCTCGATTTAATCCCGTTTCCCACAAATGGTAACTACTCCGTAGTTATCTGTCTTTTAAAATCAAGATTATCTGATATTTAAAATTGCAAATTACCCACCCTTGAACTTGAAACTTCATTGAAATAAAAACAATCCCATTTAATTTAAACTCCAGTTTCAATTTTTCAAAAACCTTATAATACGTACCTAAATGTTATAAATAGAAACTACATCTAAATATGTGCTTGCTTATGAAATTAAGCAATTTTTATCTTATTAATAAACTTGTGTATAGGTATATCAAAAAATTTCAAAAATGTTTATACCAAAGTGTAAGTATTTAAATTAGGTAATTACTAGATGCGAGTAAATAATTTTCTATACTGTAATGCGAAAACCATTTTTTACATTTTATACACGCATATTCTTTCTCTAGTAATTGGTGATCGTTGATAATATATTTACATGTAACGTAACGATTATTACAAAGTATATTCAATCCATTTTTTGAACAATTAAATTAAAAATAATTCACAATTTAGAAAATCAAAAGTAAAATAGGTTCAGTTAAAATGGTAAAAAAAGTAAGAGTAAATAACGATTAGGTAAGTTGTTATGAATTTGCTATAGGAGACACATGGTGTTCTGAAAGGTAAAAATTTCCAATCAAAGAACAACTCACTCACCTGAGTTCTGGGCGAGATGGTGTGCACAGAGTCTACAGGCAAACAAAACTAACCTCTCGAAATGCTCAAAAACTAAAAAACCAGCTTATTCACCTCAATTGAGCCAAAAATATGAATAATATAAATACCTAATATACTGTAGCCTAGGATTAGTTAGTTATTTGAATTTCAATCATTGCTCTATTTTTATAAATAATCTGTACATGTAAGAGTTCAAAAATTATGTACCTAAGTATCTTGATATTTTTTTTTATAAAATCCTGTTTACTACATAAAATATACTTATTCATTTCTCATTAATTTAATATTATCTTTTTATTAGTTTATAAAATTTATACAAAACAGGTATGTACATTATTTACATATGCCTATGTAGATAAAAGACAAATTTTACAATTAAAAAAAATAGTATTACTCTATTTAAAAAGACCCTCAAAGAGATTAAAATGCCAAGAATAAGCTTTAAAACGTCAAAACTTTTTTAGAGCTTTTGATCTTGCTCTTGAAATTTCGATTAAAAATGCATTTAAGTACTTCTACTACTTAAGATAAATTTCGACGAGACAATAAATAAAAACTATTTTAATGTATATGTTCTTGTCGTCGATCTTGTCAATCTTGTCAACGAAAGTGGTCGATTCTTCAAGGTTGTCCTTTACATATACTTATTGACTATTGGTAGATATGCATAAACTCAAAGAATGAATTTTTGATCTTAAAAAATCCCCCACTTATTCTTAATTACTCTTACGCATTATAACTATTTTATTTTAAAAGAGATTAAATCACTTTCAATTCAATATATACAGCCCTCAAAGGTAACAACTTAATGTCGATTCCTGTTCAAAATTACCAATAATATACTTACTTGTGATCTTTATTTTATTCAAATCAAAGACAACTTGTCGAATTTTGATCATACGTGTACATATAATTAAGCAGACTGCCAGTTGTTTAAGAATAGTAAGGAACTATTAAGAAGACAATATAAATAGTAAGTAAATAACAAAAAGAGATCAATAGAAATAAAAGTATTTATAACTAGATAAATACCTAAGAATGTATAAAAAGTATTTAAGATATCAGGATTCGATTGGAGAAAATAGGAAGTGATTTGAATTTCATTGAATTTGGTGAGAGATTCAATTGAGGTGGAGATTAATGAGCTCTCACTCTCCATTCTCATTCTTGCCTGCAAAAATCTTGGCCTTTTTTTCTGATTGAGTCAGACAACAAACCTCGTGTGATTAGCCCCCTGTTATACTCAGGATTAGTAGCTCGCATTCACTTCAAATGAGTTATTATCTGTACAACTTGCTAAAAAAATGATGTTTGCTTGAGACAAATAATTATTAGAGTTCTGTAATTATTAGTACATACAGATTGGGTACTTATCCTTAGTACTTGCCTATATGAGCTTTAGAAATAAATAAAAATTGAAAATTAACTAGAATTTTAGAAATACAATAATATGAAGTGTTTTAGCTACTGTATTTTTACATCCGATAGTATTAATTACACTTAAGATTTGTCTGCCTACTGCCTAGTACCTTAGTATTTTGCTTATAGAAGCTGATTAGTGCTATTTAATTAGGTCTATATTAGTAGATTAACTTATAGCTGCTTATAGACTACTATTAATACATCAGGTACAGGTAAGGTAAAAAAAAACTTGCGTAGAGTTAGGAATAAGAGTCGATTCGATCAAATATTATTTTCAAATAATTTGATATCAAATCGAAAATAACCAAATAGTCAAAAAATAGTCATTTTATGGATGATTTTAAACCCAATTTGCACTAGCATTTACAACCAGCGATTCACTTCAAAATTGCAAGTATGTAGGTATTTTTTTATTTCAATTTTTGCTTTTTGAGGAGACTTACGAAATTAGTGTACGAGTTGATTCAAAAAATACCATGAAATATTTATCATGAATGACTCAAAAAAATATTTATCAAAATTAGAAGCTCCAAAAATGGTCACAACGATGTTTTAAATATTAGAACTGATATGAGATTAGCCATAAGCTTCCTTTTTTCAGCTAATCTTTAATGAGTTTACATAGGGTATTAAATGAGTTTGTAAAGCTGATCTTGATACCTCACGAAATATCAAATATATACATACGTAATACATATACATATAAGTATATATTATTGGTACTTAATACACGTATTAAGTATAGTGTACTTTAACTAATAAATACTTATATATACATATTTAACAAAGTATATTGACACAAACGCATTTTAAGACGTCCAACCAAGTTTTCAATTGGTTTCTCATTATCTCAACACAGGATTAGAACAATTGGGATTTTTAATTGTTCACTCTAATATCTCATATCATGAACATTTTCAAACCTAACTAGCGTACATAGGTACTGTATTTACTACCATTGACTATCACATACATACATAGATATTATAATTATCCTATGTTTATGTAGATATCTACCTATAAAGTATTATTAAAAATTCAAAACACAGTGTAATCCACTTACGCATTTGTTTTTTTTTCACCAACTTTAAATCCATAAGATATTGATCGTATACGTATATAGTACCCTAGTAATTACAATAACAAAATTCCGGATGTATTCGCATATTTTTAAAAATTTCTAAGAATGGGTAGGTAGATATACAGATATATCAGGATCAGTTATCAATTTTTTTTTTACATTTTTAAAATTTGTCCTTTGAATTTACTTATCCTATTTCAAAGATTTTTTTTAACTTTTAATGGTATATATTTTATGTAAGAATCAGTACCCTACATATACAAGTATATTTAAGTGTTATTATTAGTATTAGCAATATCACATGTGTGTCAGACTATAGGTCCGGAATGTTTGATCAAATTCAAATTCGAACAAAGAATAGATCATGAAAGGCTTTTTTTTTCTAAAGTTGAGCTGACAGGATGACAACTTTTTAAAGTTTTTTCTGAAATTAAAAAGACCACTCACTCGTGCAACTTTGTCAATCAACCAACATTTCTTGGCCTTTTTTTTTACATTCCTTTTAAGTATAGGTTTTTTGATTTACATATTATCTGAATCAGTATGTGTAGACATAGGCATATACATACCTAATATATATTCGGGATCATTCTTTGAATCTAATCTATCTTTAATATCAGAGAACTGGCTCACTCACTTACGAGTACTTTTGTCTTGTTTTTTTTTTATCTTTTTGATTTTATTTTATTATTACCTACTTAGGTAGGTAGGTATTTATACAAAAAGTCAATTGATCATTTGACTACTTTGATCTTGAGAATTCTAAAGCAAAGTAACATGCTAATAAATACACAAAAAGTATATAATAAATATAGTATATAATAAGTTACTACTTAAGATAAAATACAATTTTTTCATAAAAAATACAATCTTTTTTTTTGTGATTCGTATCCTTATCATATCAATCTTATCAAATAGCTCAATTTGCATTAAAATATAGTAGTAGTATTTAAAATGTCACTTATTAGTACCTACTAAAAATGATATTGAAAACACTATTTTCAAAAAAAAATCTTTAGATCAGACACTCTTAATAAAATACACAAATCATAGGCAAAGTTTTTTACACCCTATCTAGCAATAGGTTAGGTACGTATACAGATACTTACCACTTACCACTGTATTAAAAAATCATAAAGCAAATACCCTACCTGCTACCTACATATATATCAGTACTATTAAACTATATATATAAATAAATCCCAATAAATTCCCACTTATGTAAAATGTCATAAGTTATAAGAACTCGCTAATTTTATTCCATTGTGCTACTAGGTAATTAAATAAAATTAAATCAAAACGAAGTTAGAAATAAATTTAGTGAGATGTTTATGCGGGTAGGCAGACATGATGATAAATGACTTGAGATTTAGAAATCCTTCATTTGACCAGCTCAGCAGTGTGGTGAGGAGAGTACGAGGACCGCCATTTAAATTAATTAAAACCTCCTGACTCAAATGCCCTCACACTCTATTAATTCTGACCCTTGACTAGACTCTTGACTTCATTTTACTTTGAAAAATTATTTGCTAGTATTACTTATGTTTAGACTTAAGTTTAGTATTACTATAATATGTACCTAGGTACTATAACATTTAAGTGAATAAAAAATAAAACCAAAAGCTTATCTCATATGGATTTACAATTACAAACTCATTAATCTTTACATGGTGTAATTACTAATAAGTTGTACTACTCTATCTAGCAATAGTACTAGATGTATAGCATTTACAAAACCCATAAAGGTACTTAATAATCTGAGGAAGATTTCAATTTAAAGACTTGAAGAAAAACCATGAATAATCATCTCTCTCGTTCTCACGTGCACCAGAACCTAAACCATTATCATACTCGTACTATACTCTGACTTTAAAGTCATTCATAAATGCATTAAGGTTGAAAGGTTAAGAAAAATCTAATATTAAGAACGATTTTTGGAAACCTGATTGTTTTAATTTTAATCAGACAGGTCTGTTTAATTACTATTACTAATTTCAATTAAGGAGAACTGAATATCTAAGGTAAATACTGTATTTTTATACAACTAATAAGTAGAGCAAATTTTTTTTTATTAAATCTGAATTTTACTTACAGTTTTATAGGTATTAGTTTTTGGAATTGGAATTAAAATTGAAATTGAGACCTCTCGTGCACCATGGAATGTTCTCATTAAAGTAACTCTGGATTTTTAAAAGATTTTCTGAGCTTAGGTATAAATCATTTTGATTCAAATTTCAATGATGGTTTCATTGAGGATTTTAAATTCTCCGGTGACTTGTACAAGTATAATTTAATACTTAAGGAGGATTTACGGGCTCGAATTGTTGCCTGAGATCATCGAAAATGTATAAAAAATGTTCCAACTACCCTAGCTCTAGTTGAGGAACTCAATCACTTCATTACATGAAGATTTTATACTTTTCTTATAATACAGTAGGTAAGGTACTATATGTAGGTAGTAGTAGGTACCTTGTAAGGTAAGATACAATTTTAATGCATTTTAATGCTTGGTACTACATAATATGTATACTGTATCTACATATAGTAGGTATATTAGTATAGTTATATGTAAGTACTATCTAGTATAAATTTTTAAGGGCTCAGACAACTCGTCTGTCAATAAGTTGCTGGACAAGTATAGAAAAAAAAATGAAAAACCTGTTCCAAAGAGCGAAATCAGTGAAGCCTACTAACATTTTATTTTCTCGAGTCCACTTTTTACACATTCTTGTACATATTTATTGACATACACTTAAATACAAGAAAAATCTCAAATCTACCAATATAATATGAATGTTCTTACTTAACTATTATGTTCCAGGTCAGAATGTTACATTTATTGGATCTCAACATTACCCATGTTCAAAGACACATCAAAAACATTAAAATTCAAATGGCCAATTACTGATTGAAATGGTATAAGAGCCAAAACTTGAAGACACTGTTCAGCAGCAGATGCTGAAAAAGTTGAAAAATGCATTGTAAATTGAATAACAAATCGATTCTTCAAATTTTATTGATAATACTGTAAGTACCCTACTTACCTACCTACATACATAGTATTAGTATCTTCTATACTATATGCTATTAGATAAATTCATATCTACATTTCAACAAAATTCAAGCAGCTGGAAAATTCAAAAAATTTGAGTCAATGTGCCCCTGGGTTAAAATATCAGGAGAAATCTCCATATGGTTCGATGATAATTTAACAAATATTGGTAAATTGGCCATTTTAATAATGGTTTTCATCCCTTGTCAGTCCTCCCAATAAGTACTATATAGTAGATACTACCTACATAGAAGAAATATTAAAAATTAAAAATTTTAGTACCTAGATGCTTTTTACAACTGTACAGTATTAGTAGAGACTAAAGACGAGTATGTATAAATATAATAATAGAGATAAATTGCTAGACTCTGACTCTGATGTGCTTAATTGAGAATTTGAACCATCTGCCCTGAATCTGTAATAAAATAAAAAGCTACCTACCTACTAGAGTTTACATTACCTACTTATATCTGTAGTTTAATGTAAAATCCAGGTGTTTTAATTAGTATGGTTAGAGATGGTAAAAAAACATAAAATAATAATATTATGTGAGGGCCGAGTTGTCTGTCTGTCGGCTGAGTCCTTCTTATTAACGAGACAGCTTTCAATACACTTTTCACATCTTATCACCCAATAATAATCCCTTAAATTACAAATGTTTAATCACCACGCAATTCTATCATATACCTAACTTACTATAGTAGTAGGTAACAGGTAAGGTATCCTCTAACCGAAATCTAAACTTTAACCCTAAAAAAAGTTTAATAGTGTAGTGAATTTTTGTCAAGAATATATAGAGCAGTTTTTTTGTAGAATAGAACTAAAGGTACGCATTAAGTATACATATCATATGAGTATCCTACCTATCCTTATCTCAGAATTCAAATCTGAAAAATGGTTTGGCTTTGTCTATCCAGAAAAGTAGAGTGTAAAAAAAACTTGTTCTGAAAATGCTCAAGTTCAACTTTTATGTAATAATTCGTATACCTAAAAGTTGAATTTCTATAAACAAAGTTCTTTATTTCAAAGGCTCTTTACTTAGAAATTTTCTCTCATTATTGGACAAACTAGGGAATATTTACAATTTTACTTACACACATTTATCAAATTTTGACTTGATTTACGCTACTGTAAATAGGGCGATTTACAATTAGGACTTACAATCATTACTAGTACTACTACTACTACTACTACTGTTACTACCATGAGGTGTATTTCGTAGAATTTGGAAAAAAATAATTGTGCAAACAACAATGCTCGGAATATTGAATTGAATTGCATTTCATTTGACCAACAATTACAACTGAATTTACTTTTTTTTACAGAGTTTGGGCCTGGTAAAAATTTAATTGTACAAATTTCTTAGAAATTCGGGAACTGTTCAAATGTGCAGATACAATTAAATGCATTTCTGTTCAAGCTAAGAAAAGTTTTAGTACATAGTATTGTATATAGTATAGTATAGGTATTATTTATGTTACAAGTTACAAACTTATTGATATATAGGCATTAAAGATAAATACTGTAATATATGGTAGAATAAATAAAAGAAGAGAAGAAATAAAATTTAAAAAATATAGCTCACATTCCTCAACAATCGGTAATTATTGGCCTGCAGGAGCAAGTCTTGGTCTTATCAAAGACCCAGATCGGACACGTGCATTATTATACTTTATTATATCGAGGAATCCTTCAGTTCATAAGTAAATTAGTCTACTACATACTTCTATACCTATATGTATTATGTATAGGATCATAACAATACGAATTTTACAATTGTTCAATAAGTATTGTAATTGTAATGGTAATCGTAGTAGTACAAGTTTAATGACGTAAATTATACATATCTTTGACTTTTGCTTTTGATAGCTTTTGATAGCAAATGTAACTTAAAACAATGAGAAATACCTAGGTATACATACTGTATAGTACATATACATAGGTAGTACCTTCCAAGAATTCTTTGAAATACTCACTAAAGGATTTCTGTTTTCTTGCTTGTTTTCTAATCATATTTTGATTATTTGCTAATCAACTTATAATTCATGTTTACAATATGGCAAAGAGACAGAAAATTAATAGAGTTAATGGCTTGTAACAAGTATATTACAATACTTTACAGCTTCTTAAAAAGAACTACTATTATTTAGCAGGTTTGAGAAAAACTTCAATTTTTTGGGCAAATTCATGCTGATTTTTTTAGCGCTTTTTGAGAAATGATGAGGAACATCTCTAAAATGAACATTTTTAAATATTCATTTCTAATATTTTTAAATTTTATCTCTTTTTGAATTCAAAAATTGCAAATTTTGTATCTTTTCTTAACTGTCGAGTCCCAAAATTTTTCTAAATATGCTTCTTATATAGATAGGTACTATCCGTAGATACATACTTTGATACAACCCTGGTGCTATTAAGAAAAAAGCATTTACAAAGGTGGTATTACACGAGTATTGCTCTAATAAAAATTAGATATCTCTAATCTCTAGCAATAAATCTTAATGTAAAGTAAAAGACATCATGATTCTAATAAGTGTATCAGAAGCTAAATAACCATATCTCTTATGTTTTACAAGTATGATTATTTTATTGCCACTATCAGTACTTACCTACTAATATTATAAGTTGGATACTTACTACTAATCGTAAGAACTCGAGTGTACTTGTATAATACCTACATATATCTTTTTACACTCAAAAGTTCAATCCAAATCCAAATGTGTGCTTTCATTTGTTAACACACAAGTACTCCTAGTACAATTACAAATAGGTATAAGTTTTAAATTTTAAATTTTAAACTCTCTCCCTTTCTGATCTGTCTCACAATTTTCTCAATAATAATATATTGACACTCAATCAAGCCGGATAAAAAAAAAGCTAAAAGATTCTTCTGAATGAGAGAAACTCGAGCCTTCTTTTCTTAGAAATATAAATACGGAATACTTTAGGAAATTAAAGTGTCGAGATTTAACAGAATTACTCACGATTTTTCGAATCGGTGAGCTTCTTTGTGCCCTATCAAAATGTCCAAAATGTCTGAAAATAAGCTTGATTTTTAACCTAATTTAAGGTCTATTCTTATAATTAGACTCTGAAGTTATAAGTTTTGTTAACAAATATAGTTAGACACAAATAAATCAAGGCAATGTCTATATTTTAAATTTTGAATTACATTTTAACTGTTATAAAACTAAATTACTTAATTTTATCTAGTAGTAGTACTTACAGATATAGTAATATTAGTCTTGTAAATAAACAAATAAATTTTTATGATTCATTCATTTTTACAAAAGCTGCTTCTACCTACAGATATATGTAGGGTATACTATAATATGTTATACTGGTAGTAATTTCATGTACCATACCTATAATATTTTTTGATATATTTATGGTCATTTGTAATTATGCGTGTAAAAATACTTGACCTAAAGATAAATTCCCAATTGCTAATCTCCTTTTATGTAAGACGCAAGATAGCAAGTACGAGTATCTTATGTATAAAAATTATTTATCTTTCAAATGTAATTATCATATCAATACTACTAATACTTTAGACTTGATAATCTAGATCTATCTACCTATAGGTAAAATTCAAATCAAATAATAAATATATCGATTCAAATTGCGTAAATATTTTTTAAAATTTACACTACAACTACACTAGATCTAGATTCAGAATTCAAAGCTCTAGACATTTACAATTTATCTCATATAATATATTTGTCTAAACATAAACATAAACTTCAAATTGATTGACGACTCGTTTAATTCGACTATTAAATTCAAAATTTGCCAGTTCATTACAATCTCCATTTAAATATACATAATATTGGCAGTGAAATTACACTCAAGCCGATAGCCGATCCTTCTGGGTATAAATATCAGTATATTGTACTCCGTATATAACATATCAGTAAAAGTCTATTTGAATAACTCATTCATTTATTGAGCAAATTCAATTCTTTTAGAAATGAACAAATTATATTTATTTGTATTTATGAGTATGAGGAGGACTACTTTATACTACTACTTACTTATTTACCCAAACGACTACCAATAAGTATCTACCTACTACATTATATGTATATAGTATTTGATTTGACTAAAGGATTTGAATGAGAATATTCCTGATTTTCAAATATGATGTAATTTCTATTACCTATTGCTATTACATGCCTATACTACTACAAAATTGTTAAAAAAAGAAAGGACTATATTATGTATGTATGTATCTTATCGTTAGATTAGAATTAGAAAGATTATGAATTATGATACATTGATATAAGCATTATAATATCATGAATCATGTACGAGTTCTCACAATACACTTTATTTTATTTATCTTGTACTACAATACTACCTAGTACTTATATACATATAGTATTGAATAGTATACATATGGAACAAAATTTGATCAAATTGAGAATTGAGACTTACTTATACATACTATATACCTAGGTATAAGATAAGCTATTCTTTCCGTATAAGTTAATTTCGCTTGCAGGGTTGAAATAAGAAGCAATATTAATATTATGCAAATGAGATCGAGGCCAAATTTTAGAATGGTTTAATAATCTGTTTGTAGTTTGAGATCTACTTACTTTTTTTACGTAGGTACTTGTAGTACTCGTAGTTTACACTGTTATGTATTCTGTATTGGTTAAATAATAGTAGTATAGTACCATATCGTAGGTAGATTGTTAGGATACTCTATTAGGTATATTTCGAGATTCCCTCGAAATCTTAAAGAATAGAATTTGGTAGAATAGTCTTATCCTTAAATTTATCATGAGCGTGAATTTGTACAATGAAATTATTACGTACTATACTTTACTGTCTGTATTGTAGTCAAAATACTATATTGTAGAGCTAAGTATATGACTATTCTAAAAAGCTTAATTTAGTACATTTATGGAAAATGAAATTAAAAATTTTAAGATTTTAAAATGGAGCAATCAAGTACACGACTTGTGAATGACTTGAGACTTATACTACACACTACTACTTATCTTATATTGTAGTAGTAAGTCAAGTTATAAGTACAGATATTTTCACATGCAAAGGATCAAATGGTCATAAATATTATTGCACTAGTAGTGTACAAAAAAAACGAAATAAAAAAGTCAAAATGCAAACCCCGTCATGATTAGCTTGACCCAAAATTTTGAGTGTTTTGTCATCAACGATGAATTATGACCACTTTCTCCAAGGGGTTTTTGCTCACTAGGTTCGAATCTAGAATAGCCAAATCTAATTCAAATAATTAAACTTTGGCCAACTACCATACTTACATATATATACATACAGATACACAGTGTATAAAGATATAACATACTTTGTAAAATCTTAAAATTTAATTTAATCTACTCAAACAACTTGGAAAACAACCGACCTCCCAGGTGGAAACTACTACAAGAAACTACAAGAAATTCAGAGGAAAATGCAAACAGCTGTACATATTTTTTTTGTTTTTAAATCAAAGTCAATAGTATCTACTTATCTGTAAGTATGTAGCATGTACAAGGACAATGCTAATAAATACTTTTTTGAGAATTGAGAAATCACATTTGTTCGATAAAATAAATTAAAAATTGGTTCTAGTACCTACCATTCAATTGTATTAATAATCAGTAAGTACTATTGCAATTGCATTGAACTAATTTAGATATATATTAAATATTAATGCATATTTTGTACTGTAATTTTAGGCAAAGAATTAAAAGAATTTACATATCGGTATTGCCTTTGAAAATTAGGAATTTTTAAATTCAAGGCAATAATTTTGAATATTTGAGTTTTCGAGAGACTTGATAAATATGCCAGATCCCTTAGAGGAATCTTTCAACTTCACCCTAATAATTAGCATCACTTTGTGAAATCTTAATTAAACCAAGAGCCGCCAAATATTCACATTATCTGCATAATTAAGTGGGATTGACCCCTTACGGCTAATTGCTCGACTTATAATAGTACATACATACTCGTACCTACTACAATATAAGATCTCCTTATACATCCATCTAGGATCTAGGTAAACAGAATAAATATGCCCTTAAAATATCCACAATCAACCTCATTAATCATTCATTACTAATAGCTACCTAATGTACCTAAATGTAATTTTTCGGTTAAATAACTTGATAGCAGGGTAGGTACATTAGTTAGTAAAGGACTTTTTCTCAATTTTATTTCAAGGGTCAACTGACAATCGCTACACTTCTATAAATCTTTAAAAATTAAGAAAATTTCAAAAATTTAAGAAAAATTTAAGATATCTCTAGTAAATACTGACTCTGAGTCAAAAAATTACATAAAATAATAAAACAGAGCGTAGTTAAAGATCGTATATAGTTTATTAACTTAACTTGATTCTTCATATTTTTTACATATTTTTATTGCCGCCAGCTTACTCTTTTTGAACTACATCCACATAAAACAAAACAAAAGACAACAAAGTCTGGTTCTTATGATGCATGATGCAATTATTCATCCGACTTTTGGCTACCTATCTAGTATTTACACCATGTTGAGTTTTAGCTCCTTGATACTAACAAGTAAACCTTCATCTTGCTGATAAACTTATATAAATACTGTAATACATACATACTTAGGGGACAAACATTTGTATTTATACCAGTGAAGTATTATGTATGAATTTAGGTTTTTTTGAGTCAAAAAATGATGTAGATAAAAACAATCTAAAAATGAGTAGGGTGCTACCCTTACATTTTACCCTAAATAATATCAGTAATAGGCTAATTCTAATCGTAAGTGATGGTTTGCTTGCATATACTGTGTAAATTTTTGCATTATATTTGAAAATAATAGCTCCATGTTACACAGAACAGAATCTGTTTTTTTTGTAAAGTTCACCAGAATTGTAAGTACCCTACACACATAATAAGTACAAAGATAAAGGCTTCAATTTCGAGTGGTTCATTTGGTCCGAGAGTTTCGCTTTAATTTCATCCACAGGCAGGCGATCAGGCAGAGTTGAAATTCTCAAACTTAAAAAAGTCTGCTGATTGTGTGTTTTTCAGATTGGCCGATTGTCTCAATTGCACAGCATGCTCTAGAAAATACAGTGAAGGCTAGCAAAGGATAAAAAATTTATTCTCTTCTTATAACATCATACATGTAGAGTATACCGTAGAACATAGGTGTTTATGTATCAAAAATCAAAACTGTATTATTTAATACCTTATTCTTGGTTCCTGGCTCTTGGTGTACGAGAATGTGGTAGTAATAATTTATGGAAATAATTATAAAACACTCACCTCATGCATGATTCTACATAAAAAGTGTATATACTTACATGTACATACAAACAAGAAGCACAAAATGAAATCAAGTGAAAGAGATCAACCAAATCTCTCTTTTGGATATTTCGCGATGATTGGCAGTTCATGGGAACACAAAAACAATGCCAAAGACATTTCGGGGGTCAAATTTCAAATCGTTTTTATTCTAATTTTAGCCATATAGATATTAGTATTTAGTAAGTATTAAGTACTTTATACTTGTCTAACTTACTAGATTTAACATACAATATATACAATCTTAATAAGTCAAATGTCAACTTTGCATATCACTTTTATATTTTTTAGCCAATCAGTTATTAGAGATTTGAATCTAAAATATACTAGCTTACCAAAATTGTTACACTTGCCTAATATATCTTGCTATCGTATCTACGTTAGATCCAAAATTTTGTAGTACCTTTATCTGTATGAGGTACGATGTACGTATATAAAAGTGTCTAAAATTTGACATTTTTGAAATGAAACTTGGCTAGAATTATTTGGACCTAAAACTCATTTTCAGATTCAAACTCAAAAGGAGTTTCAACCTCATACTGCGAATTGATAGACTCAAATTTTTTCAAAAAATTTTCATATAATATGCAGATTGATTCTAGATTTTCAAGTGCATATAGCTTAGAATACTAATCTAGCTGAAGCTATAGATCCATAACTACTACCTACTTGTTAGTAGATACTGATATATTATAGTCTTTTAGCTTTTTTTCTAGATGAGACTATCCTATGTGTAAATTGAATTGCTGTAAATCAAATTCCATTATGATTATGTGATGAAGATGGAGATGGTGATTGGATAAAACAAATGATTTGGTGAAAGCGAAAGCCTTCCTTTGCATACAAATAGCAATCAAATTCCAAATCAAATACATTTATTCAAATCTACATGCTACATGACTATACAGTAGTATAATGGGCTTCTATGTCCAGACCGCAATAATTATACTTTATCAAAATTTATAACTTATACTTTACATCATCTAGAATCTAGACTCTATGTGCATTTTCCTGATTGCACTTTGATATCAGTTAGATTTATTTCGATTACAAATCTGTACTACCTACATTTTTACTAACAATGTTCATTGAGGATTGGGCATTTATCAAAATTAATAATAAGTACCTACCAATCTTATGAACTATTTAAGTTGGCAGGAAATGCAAAAAAGTCTATCTGTATCTGTAGTGCAAGACAAGTCAAGATCTATTGGGTGCATAATTTTGAATCTAGGAGATTTTAAAAATTAAAGGCTAATCAGTAAGTGAAATCAAATACATACATGTATCTGTATATTAATTTATTAAATTTTTTAATAAGTAGTTTTGATAACTACTTAATTACATATCATACAGTAGCTACATAATGCATATTTCGATTTATGGCAGACTTTAATGAACATTTAATTCATTTTTCTACAGGTTTTAGATGGAATCTGGATGTTTTCGTGTCCCTACAATTATAAACTTGGTCTGTCTGGTGAGATAAGATTCGATTGCGGTGGAAATCTCGATAATTCATCGATAATTTGCAATTTGCACAAAATTTTCTAGTCATTTACAACCACACACCTTATAAATTTATAAATATTAGACAATATTATTATATTGCTTTATTACTGTTGTTTTACATAGTCAGACATTCATACAATCTCGGTTATTCATCATGAACATGCCAATATACATTCTTTGGTACTTAAAAATGCACTCATTTACATGAAAAATATCTAGACTAACAAGTCTAGATTCTTAGATGAGAATTTTTATTAAATATTAGTTCATACTCGAATGTCCATGTTATGGTTGGGTTATGAGTGCATGTTCAGAACAAATTGAAAATTGAGTTTTCAATTCTTACTCTTGGAAAACAAAACATATTTCTTATTTAGGTATTTATTTATTTGGGCTAGTCAAAATGTGATACTATTAGTCTATATTCATAATTCAATGACATGTTCGTACCTAATGTAATTACCTAATTCATATTACTTAGTTTTTTTATTTAGGTAGGTAAGTTGTAAGACTATCAGCCTATCATATCTGTATAATATGCTGCTCTTGTTATTTTTATTTTAAATTGTGTTCTAATGGCTCAGTTTACTCATTTAATTAATGAGATTTTTGGGGAAAAAGTTTCGATTTCTGTTGATCTTATTTATCTGTCGCATTTTCCAGCTTGCTTGTCAGCAAGTAGGTGTATGATTTTTATGAAACGAAAAAATAAATAAAGTGCCAAGTCAAAAGTATCAGCTACTTATCCATAGTATTCCTATTGTTTATCCTAGTATATCTGTAATTGTCTCCTGAATTTACAATACCCTATATACAAATTCTAGCATTTGTTTTATCGTAATGTACCTATTGATTTTGATCATAATTGGCAAGTTGAAAATAATATTTTTTGACAAAAATCTAAAATAAATTAATACAGTAAAAGTATTTTATAAGATTTTTTTGTTTTTATTTTTGAGTATTTTTGACTTGGTTCTTTATACAGATACTTTTAAAATGAAAAAAGTTAGTCAAACTAGAAAGAAAAATCTTGCTAGTGTATTATACTACTTGTAACTTGAAATACAATGTACCTAAATAGCTAAATAGTACCTTAGTAGTATCAACAAACTATGTATTTATATACGTATACTAAGCTAAAGCATAAAATTCGGCATAAAGAATAATAATATCGAGGATAAATGCGGCAGATCTCGCGTGCTCAAAATTATCAAATTAATAAATTTGCTTTTAAGCCAAGTCCGGTCCCTATTTTCCTTCTCTAAACTACCTTACTTACAATGTATTTGTAATGGTATATTTTATTATTTTTAATCCTATGAACAAACAACCATGTTTGAACTACAACTAGGGTACCTTATACTAAAATACCTAAGTTATAAGTACATTAGATACCCAAGTCCCTACTGTATATCATCACATCATTTTTTATTATTATCATCGTCTCGCTCGAAATCGAATTCTCTGGATGGACTACATTAGATGATAGCTAATCCTAATAATTCTACCTACCTGTGTACATAGCACATAATCGGAGAGTATTTTAGATCATAATGGCAGTCATTCTCATTCAATGTTACCTATTAATATGTATTACATTAAAAATACTTTGGAAATTATCTGCAAAAGAGTCAAAGTCAACCCTTTTACCCTTATTAAGTAAGTAGGTATGTAAGTATCTATTACTTATAACTTATAGGGTGCATATTACCTTTTTTGTGATTCACATTTTTACGATATTTTTGCAAAAAAAGCATGGTTTTTACTAATTGAAATAAAAAAATTTGAACTTAGGATTAGTTACAATTTTATATCTTAAATATATTAATGGATCTCAAATGGAGACTATAATGAACATGGAAGGAAAGTAAATTTGGATCAGAAAAATAACCCTTTTAATGTAATTTATGTATCTTAGGTAGGTAGTGTAGTAAGGTATACTATTAGAATAATAATGGACAAAACAAATACTCGTTCCTTCTAACTATTATTATGCCTAAAAGTAAGTTTTGAAAAGTTATCCTCACTTAAAAATGACATGACATGTTTCACTCAACTCAAAATCTCTAGACTCTAGACAAAAACATGACAAATTGTTATTCCAGTTTTTGAGACTGACTAGATATATACTTAGGTAAAGGGTAACTACTTTTCTAAAACTTTTATTAATGTACAAACAAACAAATTAACGAAAATAGAAATATAAAATTTGTATTGCAATTTAGGGGGTTTACATATACTGTATACTGATACATATAAAATTTGATTTCCTTAAAACTGAACAGGTCAGATGATAGTAAAATTTCCAGCACCAATCTACATATTGTATTTTGTCTTTGCAAGTATTTCTTAGACGGTTTTTTGTTTAAAATAATTGTAGGCAGGTACCTATAATTTCATTTCTTTGATTTAAATATTGTGACATCCCGTAGGTTTAGATATAAAATCGAAGGTAAAAAATGATGTAAAAAACTGGACCACTTGATAGTTATCAGTAGATTGAAAAATGTAATTTGAATGGAAAAATTATTAGATTAAAAGAGTGAATCAAAGGTCCATTAGTAAAGTAAATGTTGGTCCTGGTCAGGTTTTCGGTTTTCCATTGTTTTGAAATTTTATAGCAAATAATTAATAGCTCAGGATGTAGTGTAATTGAATCTGAAGGTGACAGGGTGATGTCCGAACATTGTCAATCAGATTCAAGTTTTGTGGTTTTGTAGGTATGATAGTGTGGGAAGAATCAAGGCAGAAAAGTGTACAAAACAAGATCCTTGTAAGCTGAACATAAAATGTCCATTTATTTGACCAGCACCAAACCAACCAAAAATCATTTCAACTCAAGAATGTAATTCAAAAGATCTTTATCACATTTCTAAATCAGGGACAATAAAAAAAAATATAAACTACCTTATGTATAATTGTAGGTATATTAATCTTCCGGTATTCATCATTTTGTATTAGATAGGTACTTATTACTTATACCAATAGCTATAAAATACAAAATAATATAGGTACCTACTGTCTACTGGTGATCGCGATAATGTAAATGCGTAGGAATGCTGTACAATTGTGCACGATTATCGAATTGAACTCAAAAATTAAATAAATAAACAATCCATCATCTATTCAATCCCATCTCTATGATTAAACCTTCTGATTTCTGATTGAACTTTTTAAAATGAGGTGGCAAACATTCTTCGTCACCTCTAGATATTTTTATTTATGCTTTAGAGCCTTTTTTTGCCCAATTTTATTCATTTGTTTTATGAATATATGAAATGAGCCTTTAGATATATACTATGTATCTATATTATACAGATAGTAGCTCTATGTATTATCTAAGTACTGATTTAGGTAGTACAGTGTTATCACTTTCAATATCTATCGGAGAAATCCCATCATTAGTCCTTGTCTAACTCGAGGTTACACTCGAGGAATAGTAGGGTACATAATATCTGATATGTCACAATTATAAGGGTTTTAAAGAAAGTGACAATTCACCACTATAAAATCATTTTTCAAACCATAATTAATTAATTATCGAAATTCTTATTTCTTGAAATTATTATTCTACAGAATAAAAAGTATTATGAGTTATTTCTTGCGAAAGAAATCAGAAATCATTTTTTATTCAAAGATATTAACTAAACTAAACTATTATAGTTAAAATACATACATACAAACCTACCTACAAATATTATAGTTACTGTTTTATTAGTAAGTATATGTAGGGGTAGAGAAGGGGTATGCTGTAACTTATAGAGCAATTTTTAAGATCTTTTTCATTTGAATTTGAAAAAATGTGAATTTAGACGGCAGGGACAGGGATCAGAAATGGTCCTTCAGAAATGGATATATAGCTACATATATATTTGCTACGAGTAAGTATACATTTGCACAAATTTGCCTAATATGAACATACTTTAAATAAACGGTTTAATTTATTTGTTCCTAAAAAATAAGCTTACCTATTGTCCCTGATCACAACTCCAGTTCAAAGTAGATCAATTTCATTTTGAAAATTTTTCATCTCCAGAATTAAGTTTTATCCGTCTTAAATAACTATAGTTAAGAAGGAATCGAATAGTGGATTGTGCATTTATCAGAAAAGGGTGATATTAATTGAGTAAATAAAGCTAAGGTTTGCCAACCTACCCTTGTCTACCCCTACCTATAACACTTAAGTAAGTTTGGATTCGAATTTGAGATTGACATTAGTAGTGTAATGGGCCTATATAGGTGTATTTATATAGAAAGTTATACTATATATGATCTATGGTTAGACCCAAGTCG